>CM046795.1:36626020-36666020 GCA_025617405.1 Perca schrenkii
GTCCAACATGAGATATCGTATTCTGAACGAGACGCCACGACAGTCTGGCTTTGAATTTCCGGAGAAAACAAACCCATGTGACGCGTTCGTCCAATCAGCTGCTGGTTTTAATTTCTTGGGGCAACAATACAGAGTAGCGCTGCCTGCTGCTATGGAGACGTATTAACGTTTCTCAAGTCGGTGTCTCCTCAGGGTGTCCCGGGGCAGTTTTATACACACTGCGTTTTGCACATCCTGCACTAAAACATTAATGATCATATCACATCACGTCATATTATACGTGTTTGTTTGTTTATTTTCTTTTAATATGTTAATGTATGCACCGCCCACCAAGGCAAATTCCTTGTAAGTGTTACTAAATTGGCAATAAATATTTTTCTGATTCTGAAAATACTTTACAAGAGGGACCAGCAGCAATTAGGAAAAGAAGACTCAGACTCTGACACACTGAGACCACACACGGTCCGTGTAACGCTCATCAGTTCAATTTTCTATAAGCACAAACGGACATTTGGAAAAACAGAAAAATGGGTTAAAATATGCAATTTTTCATTTTGTTTTCCACCTTGACAAATAATCCAAAACATTTGATCTTTAAAGGAACACGCCGACTTATTGGGAATTTGTCTTATTCACCATAACCCCCAGAGTTAGACAAGTCGATACATACCCTTCTCATCTCCGTGTGTGCTGTAACGCTGTCTGATGGCTCCAGCATTAGCTTAGCCTAGCACAGATCCTGCAGGTAACTGGTTCCAACTAGCCTGCTGCTCCAAATTGTGACAAAAGTGACAAAATAACTCCAACATGTTCCTATTTACATGTTGTGATTTGTAGAGTCACAGCGTGTACAAAAAACAACGTAACATGAGACACAGCCGTCTTCTAACAGTAAACAAACCGGGAACTATATTCTCAGACAGGCTTGCTGCGAGCATATCACTCCGCCCAAGTACTATATTCTTCCGCCTGAGAATATAGTTCCCGGTTTGTTGTTGTTTTTTGTACACGCTGTGACTCTATAAATCACAACATGTAAATAGGAACATGTTGGTGTTATTTTGTCACTTATTGGGAACAGTAGGATTACTGGAACCAGTCACCTGCAGGATCCGCTGGAGCCGTCAGACAGCGTTACAGCACGCACTGAGATGAGAAGGGTATGTATGGACTGGTCTAACTCTGGGAGTTACGGTGAATAAGCTAAATTCCCAATAAGTCGGCGTGTTCCTTTAACCTGTTTTTTTCCAAGTTTTTTGTGTTTTTATTCAGAGGATCAGAAATTGAGAAAACTACAAAATTGCATTTGAGCTCCAATTATTCAATACTGCCATGGTGTTCTCTTCCTCTACTTTGCGGAATATGCAGGTCATTAACTGCATGTGGACCAAAATGAAAAACTGATGGACTTTGGGGCCAGAGGTGCTTGCAATAATATAATTATATAATAATAATAATTGGATCCCAAATGCAATTTTCTAAATTTCTGATCCAAAAATGAAAAATTGGATATTGGAACCCATTAATCGGTTTGTCCAAATGTCCGTTTGTGCTTAGAAAACAGAACTGATAAGCGTTACACTGACCACACACGCGCACCTACCTCATTTTGTTTTTCTGTGCAATCATCAGGGGCATAAGTTTGCACTTCTGTATTTATTGTGCTTATTGTTAATTACTAGTATGTGGACTTTTTATCTGCAGTGTCTTTTTTAATTACGAGTGTTTTGACTGAGTGATCTGCACAAGTATTCCAACGGGCCTGTACGTTGTACTTGAGCAAATGGCAAAAATAAGTACTTTGACTTTGAATTCATATTTAGGTAAAACTCTGGTTGTCCTGTGTAGAGGTAGACATCTACACTGCACTCTTCACTCTGTGAACACAGGAGAGGTTAAAGGTCAACCATCAATTCATTCAGGTTCATGTGTCCATAGAGACGAAAAGAGGGAAACCATGATGTTCAGAGGATGACATTTCTTTTACCAACTAGTCTGTTTCCACCGTGTACATGGCCCCTCAGAGGATTATACTTTCGTTATTACCCTTGCAGGTTGTTTGGGGTTCTTCCACATTTCCTGAGTTTGCAGAAAAACATCAAAGCTGCAGTGAAGGCGAGGAAGATGAAGGGTGAGAAACAGCCACCATCTCCACGCACCAATCAGACACAAGAGTGAGAGACGAGAAGCAGGGGTGGAAAGTTACTTAATATATTTACAATTTTGAGGTACTTTTCTGCTACTTTATACTGCATCTCAGAGAGAAATATTGTACTTTTTACTGCACTACATTTACATAATAACTTTAATGATTATTAAAACTAAATATAAACAATGATGAAGTATTATTATTATTATTATTAAGGGAGAAGTAGAGTGAGACCTGCAGGAGGTCTCACTCTACTTCAAATCCTGGTGTTTTTTTTTCTTTCAACCACTTGTGGCTTTAAACACTTGCATGAAGACTTCTATAAGAGTATACAGAAAAATATCACTTTGGTGAAAACACTAGGGGGACAAATGGCATGTAAAAGGAATTAAAAGCTATTTGACCACGTCAACTGTCTTGAATCCTTAAGGGATACTCCACCGTTTGTTGAGATAGTTCTTATGGGCCGGTGCATTTTTTGTCTCAGTGCAAGTAATTAGGTTGTTTTTTTTTGTCTTTTTTTTGTCTCACTTTTACTCACAACATGCTAACCGGCAACATAGGATTCCATTCACTATGCTAAGCTAACTAGCGGCGCTGCCAGTGTTGCACCGGACTAAAACGATGCATGCACAAAAAATGCGTTGGCCCACCTATCTACAGCTAGAGGAGACCCCACCTATCTACAGCTAGAGGAGACCCCACCTATCTACAGCTAGGGGAGACCCCACCTATCTACAGCTAGGGGAGACCTCACCTATCTACAGCTAGAGGAGACCCCACCTATCTACAGCTAGAGGAGACCCCACCTATCTACAACTAGAGGAGACCCCACCTATCTACAGCTAGAGGAGACCCCACCTATCTACAGCTAGAGGAGACCTCACCTATCTACAGCTAGAGGAGACCCCACCTATCTACAACTAGAGGAGACCCCACCTATCTACAGCTAGAGGAGACCCCACCTATCTACAGCTAGGGGAGACCCCACCTATCTACAGCTAGAGGAGACCCCACCTATCTACAGCTAGAGGAGACCCCACCTATCTACAGCTAGAGGAGACCCCACCTATCTACAGCTAGAGGAGACCTCACCTATCTACAGCTAGAGGAGACCCCACCTATCTACAGCTAGAGGAGACCCCACCTATCTACAGCTAGAGGAGACCTCACCTATCTACAGCTAGAGGAGACCCCACCTATCTACAGCTAGAGGAGACCCCACCTATCTACAGCTAGAGGAGACACCCACCTATCTACAGCTAGAGGAGACCCCACCTATCTACAGCTAGAGGAGACCCCACCTATCTACAGCTAGAGGAGACCCTCACCTATCTACAGCTAGAGGAGACCCCACCTATCTACAGCTAGAGGAGACCCCACCTATCTACAGCTAGAGGAGACCCCACCTATCTACAGCTAGAGGAGACCCCACCTATCTACAGCTAGAGGAGACCTCACCTATCTACAGCTAGAGGAGACCCCACCTATCTACAGCTAGGGGAGACCCCACCTATCTACAGCTAGAGGAGACCCCACCTATCTACAGCTAGAGGAGACCCCACCTATCTACAGCTAGAGGAGACCCTCACCTATCTACAGCTAGAGGAGACCCCACCTATCTACAGCTAGAGGAGACCCCACCTATCTACAGCTAGAGGAGACCCTCACCTATCTACAGCTAGAGGAGACCCCACCTATCTACAGCTAGAGGAGACCTCACCTATCTACAGCTAGAGGAGACCCCACCTATCTACAGCTAGAGGAGACCTCACCTATCTACAGCTAGAGGAGACCCCACCTATCTACAGCTAGAGGAGACCTCACCTATCTACAGCTAGAGGAGACCTCACCTATCTACAGCTAGAGGAGACCCCACCTATCTACAGCTAGAGGAGACCCCACCTATCTACAGCTAGAGGAGACCCCACCTATCTACAGCTAGAGGAGACCCCACCTATCTACAGCTAGAGGAGACCCCACCTATCTACAGCTAGGGAGACCCCACCTATCTACAGCTAGAGGAGACCCCACCTATCTACAGCTAGGGGAGACCTCACCTATCTACAGCTAGAGGAGACCCCACCTATCTACAGCTAGAGGAGACCCCACCTATCTACAGCTAGGGGAGACCTCACCTATCTACAGCTAGAGGAGACCTCACCTATCTACAGCTAGAGGAGACCCCACCTATCTACAGCTAGAGGAGACCCCACCTATCTACAGCTAGAGGAGACCTCACCTATCTACAGCTAGAGGAGACCCCACCTATCTACAGCTAGAGGAGACCTCACCTATCTACAGCTAGGGGAGACCCTCACCTATCTACAGCTAGGGGAGACCCCACCTATCTACAGCTAGAGGAGACCCCACCTATCTACAGCTAGAGGAGACCCCACCTATCTACAGCTAGAGGAGACCCCACCTATCTACAGCTAGGGGAGACCCCACCTATCTACAGCTAGGGGAGACCCCACCTATCTACAGCTAGAGGAGACCCCACCTATCTACAGCTAGAGGAGACCCCACCTATCTACAGCTAGAGGAGACCCCACCTATCTACAGCTAGAGGAGACCCCACCTATCTACAGCTAGGGAGACCCTCACCTATCTACAGCTAGAGGAGACCCCACCTATCTACAGCTAGAGGAGACCCCACCTATCTACAGCTAGAGGAGACCCCACCTATCTACAGCTAGAGGAGACCGTGATAAGCCCTATTTCAACACACGGTGGCGTATCCCTTTAAAGAGAGCCTATAAAATATCATGTCAAGCATAAATGACAGAATTAAAAACACGGACATGTTGCAGTTCACCACATGGAGAAAAAACACAAAGAAAAGAGCAGCTGCGCCCCAGCAACAGCAGAGTAGAAAGTAGCCGGAAATGGAAATACAAGTAGCTCAAGTTCAGGCCTGCAGCAGGCATCCAAAAACACAAGATTCTCTTGTATTGGAAATACAGCACAAATACGACACATACCGTATGAACGGAAGTCAAACCAGCGTGTGCATGTACTCTAGTTTTGATTTGATAAACCATTATGGACTTTATTACTCATGATTTGACTGATGTGTCCCATACTGCCGGAGCTGAGTAATAAAGTTCATAATGGTTTATCAAATCAAAACTAGAGTATATGTACATACACACGCTGGTGTGACTTCTGTTCATACGGTATGTGTCGTATTTGTGTGGATAATGCTTAAACGGACATGTATTACACATCAACTGGTGATGTTTTCAGCGATATCCTTTATTTTGTCTCACTTGCAAACACTTGGTGAAAATGTGAACCTCTGGCACTCGAGGGGCGGAGGTAGAGCAGAACGCAGGGCAAGGCCTTGTTGAATATTCACCGATTTCATGCAAATATCACCAGTTAACAGGATCACCAGATAAACTGGCTGCATGCCGGCCCACTTTGAGTAACTAGTAAAATAACTAAAATATAAAACCTGGCCTGGTCAGTGAGGGGCGCTGCTGAATGGAATTCAATACCTGAGGAGGTTAAACAGCTCACCACTTACAAGGCCTTCACAAAAAATTTGAAAATTTGGCTCATTAACTCATTATTATTATGTCTGCCTGCCAACATTAAAAGCAGAGCCTATCGCGCTGTATTATATATTTTATATATCGTAGCTTTTTTAACTTGTTTTTTTGTGTGTTTGAATATTGTAACAGGTACTGTGTACCTTAGGTATTTTACAGTGCTGTTTATATTGTAGTTATCAATTCGCCATAGACTTGTTAATGTTTTTCCATGTTTGTATTTTATTGCTTCTTTTACATCTTGGCCAGGGGACTACAGATGAAAAATAGCCTTTTGGCTAATTCTGGCTTATTTAACCATGTTTGTTCATGTGTTTTATGAAATTGCACTGTGCCCTTCTAAATAAACCCAATAAATCAAATCAAATCAAATAGTAGTTTTAATAGTTTTACTTAGTTAGTTACCTGCCAGAGGGGGGAGGGGTCTCTAACACACCTGGGTTTGGATGTTTACATGATGTGTACGCACAAAAACTATGTGCACATCTTTCCGACACACACCAATGTGAACCTGTAAGCTGTACTTCAGACCAGCGTACACACAGTTGTAGTTGTGGCACTCAAACCGTACCCACTGATTTACAGACGTCAGTGACTGTAAATCATAACGTCATGACTTTAACCACAACATGCAAAACACTGTGGATTTACAGCCCTTTGTTCAAATGCTCCCACACTGCTGTCACAACTGTTAACCACACATTCAAAACAGAAGAGATTTCAGTCTGGTGCCTATCAAACACTGCTGGTTGGAGTTTTAGCTGAAAGCCTAAGCAGGTGTCTAGTTTTAGACTAGTTAGTGAACATATAGGCTATGATATTTATACAGAGAAAGATCAGAAAGCCTTTTTTTGTATACAAACCAGGTTAAGATGGCTAAGGTTATATACACAGCTATAAAAAAAAAAAGTGAAAAACACTATACCTTTACTATAGTAAAACTGCGTTCTTACTGTTTTTCAGAAAGTAATGGAGGTGAAAGCAGGTGAAGCCCCACATTCATTAGTATTTAGAGATGATGAAGACATCCGATGTGATGAAGAGAACTTGCCTCATGATGCTGGAGAGAGGCAGGATTAATCACACTATTCTTTGTTACTGTTACGTACCTTCAGAGCCGGCCTGACCCATAAGCGAACTTAGCGTCTGCTTAGGGCCCCGTGGCTACCAGAGGGCCCCCAAGAGCGCTTGAAATGTCTCACGATAGAGCTCATAACAGAGCCGGTCTATTTAAAGATAGTGTTGCTGCTAATAGGTCTCACATTAGTCTTTAAATGCTTATTTGTACAGGACAGGCCAAAAGTTTGGACACACCTTCTCATTCAATGCGTTTCCTTTTTATTTTCATGACTATTTACATTGTAGATTCTCACTGAAGGCATCAAAACTATGAATGAACACATATGGAATTATGTACTTAACAAAAAAGTGTGAAATAACTGAAAACATGTCTTATATTTTAGATTCTTCAAAGTAGCCACCCTTTGCTTTTTTTTGATAACTCTGCAAACCCTTGGTGTTCTCTCAATGAGCTTCATGAGGTAGTCACCTGAAATGGTTTTACCTTCACAGGTGTGCTTTGTCAGGGTTAATTAGTGGAATTATTTCCCTTATTAATAAAAAAACAAAGTGTCTCGGTGTCGGTGCTGAAATCTCTTCAGCAGCTCTCACATCAACCAAACTTTACACTTCCCCTCCTCTCTATATACTGAAGGTTTCTACACAGGGCTTTGTTCAGATCTCACTCACAGCCTGATTCATACAACATCTTATTCATAGATGGAGAAACTTTTTTATATGGCTGTTGATACGATAGTTCATGAACTCGTTCATATTTTGGGCGAAGGTGAAGTGAACGTACCGTATTACTGCCTGATGAACGTTACTGTGAACAGCAAACCTGAAACGGCACGTTGAACTGATCGGATATGAAGATGAAATCTGACGCATAGTTTCAGTGTTAAAACTGATAAAATAATTGCGGTCTGTGGTTCTATATTTGGGCTGTGGCAATAATTTTGAAAGATAATAGCTCGCAGCAACATATGGAAAAAAAAAAGAACTACAAACTTAGTTCATTTTGGGAACTGTGAACTTAGTTCAAAATGTTGAAGTATGAAATATGAACTGAACTAGTTCATTTTAAAATTTGTGAACTGAACTTTGAACTAGTTCATGTTAGAAAGTGAACTTTTCCCGACACTGATTGTTGACAGTATTTTCTGATTTATGGATAAAAAGACAAATCCAAAGTCATCCTGGGACTCTGCCGTGTAAGATGGTGTAACTGAAGGAAAAATGTAAAGATATCTATCAAAGAAAAGAGAATATAGATTAAAATATCACCCACACAGTTTATAGATGTTTTCATCCACTTTTATTACAGTACATAAGATGGAGTCAGTGCTGGTTAAAAACATCTGTTCAGGATTCAATTTCACCAACTTTAAAAATTCATGTTAACAGTAGAAAAGATGTCAGTGTCTTCATCAGTCATGGTGGATGATTCATCTTCTGTGTGAGTCTGTGGTTCATTTCTGTAAACAAAGGAGAGTTTCACAGCTTGAGTTCATTTGTGTTTCCATGACAATAAAAGACAAGCAAAAAAACAGAAGAACAATGTTTATATTATTATATTAACCCTCGTGTTGTCTTGGCCTTGTTTTTTTCTGGGTCAAAATTTCAACATGTTCTTCTACTACACTTTTCTCAACATTTGTTGATTTCATTCACATCTTTTTTGCCGTTTTTTTAATTATGTTTTTGTCAATTTTGATGTTTTTTTTGTCACTTTTTTTCCAGCGTTTTTGTACCTTTTTCAGGCATTTGTCTTTTTTTCAACGTTCTTTTGTCATAGTGGTGATATAGATAGTTTTTGTAAATGGGTCAAATTTGAGGAGGGGACAACAGGAGGGTTAATAACCAGAGGTGATGTATGAGCTTCAACAATGTTTGTGTTGAAGCATCTTTACTCACCGTAAAGATGCTTCAACACAAACATTGTGGTTTGGCTGACACAGGAACAACCAGCGGTGTAGTCTAATGTATTGTAGTGGGTATACTGTACTGTATATGTGTATGTATGGGCCAGAATGGTAGTGGGGGGTCTTGGTGTCCTCCCCCAGGGAAATTTTGAGCATTAACGACTTCATTTCCTGCATTCAGATAACTTTTTATACAACATTGTATATATATATATATATATATATATATATATATATATATATATATATATATATATATATATATATATATATATATACAATGTTATTTTTTCAAAACGGAGAAGATGAAATGTCTGTTTATGAAAATAGCCAGCCACGTGTAAACGTGGCCTCAGTGGACTCAGACTGTATCAGGGTGGAGATATCTGTGAGATTCTTACCAGACTTTGAGAGGAGGACCTGGTCTATCCCAGCCTCCATCATCACTTTGACCCCTTTGGTTAGTTTACGGCACACCACGAAGACCGTCTGGTTGAGACAGACCAGGCAGCTGGAGTCAGGAGGATGGGAGGAGGAACAGAGGGGGAGGGGGGCATCCTGATTGGTCCTGGTCCACAGATCCCCATCATCATTGTTTTCTTCATAGAGAAGGGAGGCTCTCAGTGCAGCTGGAGCATCTGATCTGAAGCAGTCCATCCTGAAAGAAAGATAAACTTTATTAATCCCACACTGGAGAAATTCCTGCGCTACAGCACAAATACACATTAAGTAGACAAAGGAGAAAACATATACATAAAGTATGACAAATAGAAAAAAATAGAATTAATTTATATATATATATATATATATATATATATATATATATATATATATATATATATATATATATATATATATATATATATATATATATATAATAAAACAACCATATTTACCCAATAAACACCCTCATATAAACAGACAGTAGATAAACACAGATATACAGATGAATAAGGTGTAGCTGAATAGAGATGACATATTGCACAATTGGAGTTAGGATAGAGTGATGAATAGATAAATGTGCATAGTGCAGAATACTGTCCAGTACAGACAGGTAGGACAGGGGACAACATGTGTGTCTGATTGAGAGGCTGACAGAATGACTCATCCTTATGAAGGGTGGCGGCCTCCTCACAAACAGAAAGGGAACCATGACTGTAAAAGTAACCAGCACCATCCCCCCCTTCTGCCCCTCATTCAGCTCTCCTAGACTGGACTAGTTTGCCTTCTTTTATAAATGTCATCATGTGACACCCATGATGACATTTGCAACGTGACATCAGAACACGACTAATACAGAACGACAGTAAAGTTTTGTCTATGCAATTGCAACACGGGGCCAGTAAGTTACCGCAAAAAATACAGAAAAGCATTTTTTCACACTGACTCATCAGGACAAAGCCACATCAGTGCTGCTCATTACAGAAAGCTGTAAATATGTTTTGAAATTTTGTTTTCGAGAATGAAATCCTGTCCTAACCTTCACTGTTGCTGGGGCACCAAAGAAACAACGGAAAATTACTTTATTGTAAAAGAAAGTAATTTTCCATAAGTAAAATCTAGCTTAGATTTAATTGTACATGACATTTTGTGTTGTTTTTTTGCTTTGAATATTAAATGAAGGACATTCACACCTGTAAAAACTAATTTTCTTTAATTTAAGATATGTAGGACTATTTACAGTTAAAATTAAATTTAACGGTTTATATGTATATAGATATAAAAAAATTCCGATTAATTTGCAAATGTAGCCATTTTAAAATATTATCTTTTTTATGCAAAAACAAATTAATTTTCTTTCTCTTTTAAATGGAAATGTTAGAGTTATAAACAGATTATAGTGGTAGTGTGCACATCCCCACCAGTGAGGTGCACATATTCACAGATTCATGTCATCTTTTTCTTTTCCCTTATAGACATGTAGCTACATAAAATCACTTCCATAGTTTAATGACGGCGACAGTTGCTTTGTTTTGGTGAATGACTATATCACTTGATTGAGTCAGTCAGCGTCATGAAGACATGCAGGTGGCATGACAAGGGGGGGGACTTCCCGAGATTCTTTTAGGCCAGAGTGAACCCAACCCTTGGAGCAGGAAATCCGGTTTGAGAAGGATATATACAGTATATATATATATATATATATATATATATATATATATATATATATATATATATATATATCAATCATACTATATACTATATATATATATATATATATATATATCAATCATACTATATACTATATATATATATATATATATATATATATATATCAATCATACTATATACTATATATATATACATATACATATATATATATATATATATATATATATATATATATATATATATATATATATATATATATATATATCAATCAATCATACTATATACTATATATATATATATATATATATATATATATACACAGTACAGGCCAAAAGTTTGGACACACCTTCTCATTCAATGCGTTTCCTTTTTATTTTCATGACTATTTACATTGTAGATTCTCACTGAAGGCATCAAAACTATGAATGAACACATATGGAATTATGTACTTAACAAAAAAGTGTGAAATAACTGAAAACATGTCTTATATTTTAGATTCTTCAAAGTAGTCACCCTTTGCATTTTTTGATAACTCTGCAAACCCTTGGTGTTCTCTCAATGAGCTTCATGAGGTAGTCACCTGAAATGGTTTTACCTTCACAGGTGTGCTTTGTCAGGGTTCATTAGTGGAATTATTTCCCTTATTAATAAAAAAGCAAAGGGTGGCTTCTTTGAAGATTCTAAAATAAAATTAAAAATAAATAAAAAGACCTGCATTATCACAACATGCAGTAACTAGTTTCTTGCAGCTAATAATCTGCAATGTGTTACTTGGCAAGGGCCCCGTTCTCGTCAAGTGATGGAAGATCGGCTGCGTTTGAGGGGCCCTGGGGCGGCCACACCCAAGCTATCTCCGCTACTGCAGAGAAGGCTCTCTCTCCTCAGAGGAGATGCAGTCAAGTCACAAAAGTGGAGTCCACTTCCCTTTTGGGACTTGACTGTAGAACAGTATAGTGGTAGTGTGCACAACCCCACTGGTGAGGTGCTTGTCTTCACAGATCCAGGTCATCTTTTTCTTTTCCCATAGACATTTAGTAATTTTTTCATAAGTTTGTGTTTTTTTTTTAAAAATGCAGGAAAAATATAAAAACGGAATTATTCCGTGAAAATACTTCTCTTTTTAACAGTCGGATCAAAGTAGGCCTATAGACTGGTAGCTGCCAGTGCACTGCAAAGGTTTACTGGCCAGACTTACTGTGGCACAGTCACTTCACATGAAGTGTGAATGAGTCCCATGAAATAGTTTCACTAAAACCACAGTCTCCACTTCCCTCAGACTCCTTTTGACTGCTTCTCTCTCTCTCACTCTCCCACTCTCTCACTCCCACTCTCCCACTCCCACACCTCTCATTGAATGAGTAAAACATAGTAAAATAAAGGTGGTAGCCTATGGAAAAACATTAACAACCGCATGTAGCCGACCTATAACCTATAGCCAAACTTTAAACATTTCCAAAGATATAAATGGTCCTCCTGAAAGCTTTGCACATACAGAGATTCTGGCCATGTGCAAGATTAATTTAAACAAAATAGCCGATATATCAATGTACATGGATCTTCTGCTGGGTTTTTAAAACATCGCCTGTTAAAACACTTGCGCTGTCTTACTCTCGACCATGAACTTGTTGTCCTTCCCTCAAAATGGTATGGCTTCCAGACAGGGCCGGTTCTAGCCCTTTGGTTGCCCTAGGCGAGATTGAGTTTTGCGATGATGTTCATTTGAGTTTCTAGCTTCCATGTAAGTTAGACGGCACCAACATTTGGTCTAATCATAACTAGTCTGGCAACCCAGAGGCCAGTGTTTTGTTTACAGATTTGTGTGCATGGTGACTTATGATGGAATGAAATTTTGAGCATTAAATACTTCATTTCCTGCATTCTGGTGAACATTTATGCATTTCTTTTTTTATATATATTTTTTTTACCTTTTTCTGAATCAATTTATGCTGGAAATATCTTTATATAAAAGGGAAACATAGATTACAATCCAAATATAAAAACATAATGGAATATTTTGCATTAAGGCTCTCAGGCATTCTGTATTGCTTTCAACTATTTATTTGATCCTTTGGATCGATGTTTCTAATTATATCTGAGTCAGCACACATGAAGCCTAGGCATCATTTACTCTTCACACTTTTGCTTCTTTTGTTGAGGAAGTAACCACCTTAAACGTGCATATTAAAATCATTCACCTGAATGATACATTAATTCATTTAAATGAATTAATAAACCCCTGAACTGTAATATTTCAGATGTGTTTGAGCAAGATTTCTGCTCATGTTCAAAACTTTGTGCACATTCAAAATACAGTTTATCTCATCTGTGTTCTCTGAGGTTTGGAGGAGTTGTGATATTGTGAGAAAAATAAAGTGATAATACAATAGGCTATTACAAGAATAAAGTCACTATATTTCAGAAAATAATCCACCTGCACCATAGTCTGCTGTGCAGTACGTGATATCTCTGCTGAGACGGTAGATCTCAGACCTCCTGACAGACTCAGAGCCCTGTTTGGCTGATCTCTGAATGAGACAGTTTAGGGAAGTGCACGTATGCTACGCTGCTCTACATCGGAGGTGGAAACACAAAACTACGCAGAAATAGGGACACATCTGCTGCAGCATGCCCACAGCAGAGCGCATCCATTATAAACCTGAAGCTGCACAGACCAGGGAAGGCGCGCTGCAGCAGCTCCGTGTCGGTGCCGCTGCTCGTCTCTATTTCTACAGAGACAGTTTAGGGAAGTGCACGTATGCTACGCTGCTCTACATCGGAGGTGGAAACACAAAACTACGTAAGCGACTTCAGAGCTCCGCGTGTTTGACTCTGACCCAGAGACTGGAAACGTCACGTGTGGCTGAGGGGGCGCCCTAGGATGATCATGTTTAATAAACACGTTTTATTTCGCTTGTCATTCATAATTCTATTATTAATGGGAAGTAGACCTAAGGGCGACACGGCGCCCCCAACACATTTGACGCCCTAGGCAATCGCCTAGTTCGCCTATAACAATCGCTGGCCCTGCTTCCAGATAACGTTCATGCACGCATCCAAGTTATTTTGGGGCAATTTGGTTGCAAGAAACCAACATTTTTTGTATTAAAAACTTTGAAAACGGGTCAAATTTGACCCGAGGACAACACAAGGGTTATTATATTTAAGAGAAACCCAATTAAAAGTGATGTTAACATCCTTGCTACCTGACACATAATCACTATCCTCTGACAGCTATCTCTGGAGAACTGCAGGGATTTTTATTAGCTGTTACTTTTTTTTTTCATAACTGCAGGAGGTTTCAGTTCGAAGTTTAAATAGCTAAGACATGTAGCCTACTCACCTTGTTGTGGTCAAGCTTTCTCTCCTTAGTTGTAAATGCAGACTGATATGGAAGGTCTTCTCTTCCCCTTGGTCCATCGGCTCCCTGCCTCACCCCTCCCTCGCCTCCTTTTACATAACATCAGAGAGAGGGCGGAGCATCCCTTCACTAGAGGAGAGTGAGGGCTTTTTACATTTCCTTCAGTTTCTCTGCGACCGTTTGTAAAGACAAAAACATGATCCTAGGATTACTATTTCTATCATAGCCTAGTATTAGGCTACTATTTATATCCTAGTAGTACTATTACTATCCTAGGATTCCCAAACATCCGCTTTCTGTCACCACATGAGTCCATGACATTAATCCTTGGTCAGACAGCAGCTCGTAGTCCTATAGGCTAGACTCGCCAAAGTCCATTCAAAAAGAATCATGTTTCAGACAGAAACCACGCAGACAGCTTCCCAAAACTAGATGTTAGGAGAGGAGAACGACTGGTTCTCTTCCGGGGGCCGGAAAAAAACGTCCCAAACCGGGCAGCTGGAGCCGAGACGGAACACGTTCCAGGTCCACATCTGGGAGGGAAAGTCCGCTTTCTGTCCGGTAACCGATGAAGTCTTTTCCTCCACAAACATACCGTCCACGTTATAATAAACATCCGTATACGCTGCGGCCGAAAGTACAACTCCGCTGATGGTGTGACACGCGCATGCGCAAACAGGGATGACGTCGCATTTATGAGGGATGTCAGCTGGTCTTTGTGCATGGTAAGGTGCTCTATGAGAGTGTGTGTGTGTGTGTGTGTGTGTGTGTGTGTGTGTGTGTGTGTGTGTGTGTGTGTGTGTGTGTGTGTGTGTGTCAGTCTGCATGGTAAGGTGCTCTAGTGTGTGTGTGTGTGTGTGTGTGTGTGTGTGTGTGTGTCAGTCTGCATGGTAAGGTGCTCTATGAGTGTGTGTGTGTGTGTGTGTGTGTGTGTGTCAGTCTGCATGGTAAGGTGCTCTAGTGTGTGTGTGTGTGTGTGTGTGTGTGTGTGTGTGTGTGTGTGTGTGTGTGTGTGTCAGGCTGCATGGTAAGGTGCTCTATGAGTGTGTGTGTGTGTGTGTGTGTGTGTGTGTCAGTCTGCATGGTAAGGTGCTCTAGTGTGTGTGTGTGTGTGTGTGTGTGTGTGTGTGTGTGTGTGTGTGTGTGTGTGTGTGTGTGTGTGTGTGTGTCAGGCTGCATGGTGAGGTGCTCTGAGAGTGTGTGTGTCATGGTGGTGTAGTGCAAATAAGTCCAATAGTGCAAGGATAAAGTCTAGAGACCAGCATTAAATATGGACAATATAAGAGAATAATGTAGATATAGTAATATAAAAACTATAGCAGTGCAAGGATAAAGAAAAAAAAGAGCCAGCATTAAATATGGACATTATGAGGGAATAAAGTAGACAGTAGGATAGACACAAGTCAACAGTCAATGTTAGAGGTTGGAAGTAATAGGGTTACAGCCATTGTTCAAGTATTAAGTTAGACCTCAGTCCAGATTTGGGGAAGGAGGGAGTAGCTCATTCCTTCCTCCCTATGGGGGAAGAGAGGCAGACAGACTATGGCAGGGGGGTCAAACTCATTTTCCCAGAGGGCCACACTGGAAAAAGAGAATCCCACCAAGGGCCAGACATGTAGAGTTTATTAACGTGTTTTTGTTACTGCATGTCACCTTTTTTTTAAACATTTTGGTAGCTTTTTCCTTCATTTTTGTTGATTTTGTTCCGACTTTTGTGTGGCTTTCTCAGACATTTGCCACCTTTTTGTAAATGTGTTGCATTTCTGACATTTTTGTACACTTTTTTCTCACATTTTTGTTGACATGAAGCCCTACAAAAGTCATCAAAAGAGTTCCTTAGCCATTGTAGAATTTAGCAAATCAAGCAAAAACACAGATACATTTTTTTTTAACAATAACTTGTTCTCAGCCTGAATATGAAAATGCTCTGCTGCTTCTGGGGGAATTTCTCAGAGTCTCAGAGTCGGCAAGTCTGCCATATTCTGGTTTGAATGTCACGTAATTGTAGTTTAAAAAACACTTTCCTGTGTTTTTGGTTTGGCACACAACTAGGAGGGCCAAAATTTATTGTGAACCCAAATTGATATACGGGCCAGATCTGAATCTGCAACGGGCCGGATTCGGCCCGCGGGCCTTGAGTTTGACACATGTGGACTATGGTATGCAGAGAAGTCACTCTCTCCTCAGAGGAGGTGCACAAGTCGCAAAGGGAAGTCCTCGGTCCTCTTCCCTTTCGTGACTTGTCATGCATGACTGCTGCGATCGCTCTCTCTCGTCCGCTCACACACACATCTCATTGAATAGGAGTAAAACATAGTCAAATAAAAGTGGTGTGCAAAAACATTATTAACAACCGCATGTAGCCGACCTATACGGCGAACATTATAGGCTACAGAGATTCTGGCCATGTGGAAGATTAATTTAAACAAAATAGCTGATATATCAATGTACATGGAACCACCAACCTGTCCTCCTTCCGTCAAAAATGGCTTCCAGATAACTTTCATGCACGCATCAAAGTTATTTTGGGAGCAATTTGGTTGTTAAGAAATCCATATTTCTGATATAAAAAACTTTGAAAACGGGTTTGAAATTTGACCCGAGGACAAAACAAGGGTTAGCCTATACTATCTTTAAGAGAAACCCAATTAAAAGTGATGTTGCCCTCGATCACACCTCTGCTCCCATCCTTCCTTCCTGACAAACACACACACTTATAAAGCCGTCTCTAGCCAGCTTCTCTCATGGCTTTTTTCAACTGCTGGAGGTTTCAGTTCGGAGTTAAAATAGCGACGAAGACATTTATTACTCACCTTGTTGTGCAGCTTTCTCTCCTCCTTAGCTGGAAATACCGACTGATATGGAATGTCCTCTCTTCTCTTCTCCTCTCCTCCCTCCCTCTCCTTTTTTTTCCCTTCCTCCCTCTCCTCCCTCTCCTCCTTTTACATGACATGACATCAGAGTCAGAGTAGGATGGAGCATCCCTTCACTGGAGGAGAGTGAGGGCGGTTGCAGCACTTTTTACATTTCCTTCAGTTTCTCTGCGACTGTTAGTATTAGTATTAGAAAGACAAAAGCATGATCCTAGGATTACTATTACTATCCTAGTAGGCCTATGGCATAGCCTACTACTATCCTAGGATTACTATTACTATCCTAGTAGGCCTATTACTATTAGGCATAGCCTACTACTATCCTAGGATTACTATTACTATCCTAGTAGGCCTATTACTATTAGGCATAGCCTACAGGGACTACAGGTGGAAATTAGCAATTGTTGCTATAGCCTGGCCCAAGACATATTCTCTTGTTTAACAAGTTTAATGTTTATTTGTGCACTGTCCCTGTTACAAATAAATCGATTTCCATTTCCAATACTACTATCCTAGTATTAGCTACTCCTAGGATTCCCAAATATCCGCTTTCTGTCACCACATGAGTCCATGACATTAATCCTTGGTCAGACAGCAGCTCGTAGTCCTATAGGCTAGACTCGCCAAAGTCCATTCAAAAAGAATCATGTTTCAGACAGAAAGCACGCAGACAGCTTCCCAAAACTAGATGTTAGGAGAGGAGAACGACTGGTTCTCTTCCGGGGGCCGGAAAAAAACGTCCCAAACCGGGCAGCTGGAGCCGAGACGGAACACGTTCCAGGTCCACATCTGGGAGGGAAAGTCCGCTTTCTGTCCGGTAACCGATGAAGTCTTTTCCTCCACAAACATACCGTCCACGTTATAATAAACATCCATATACGCTGCGGCCGAAAGTACAACGCTTTCGGTTGAAGGTGTGACACGCGCATGCGCAAACAGGGATGACGTCACATTTATGAGGGATGTCAGCTGGTCTTTAGTTTACACAGGTTTATATGGCTGGCTCAAGTGTCATAGATGGATAGATAATATTTTATAATCCACTGTCTGTACAGGGCCTCACAAATATATACATTCATACACACATATATATTAAAACACACACCTTCACCCCCCCAACCAGGACCATATTTATGCAGATTCAATATTTTAGAACAACAAATAAGGAGCAGTAACATAATCCATTAAGGGAAAACAGCAAACATCAAATAGTAAATATGGAAAGACGTTTAAAATATAATAACAAACATAAGAAGCAAAAATAATGTGTGTGTGTGTGTGTGTGTGTGTGTCTGTAGGCTATGTGTGTGTGTGTGTGTGTGTGTGTGTGTGTGTGTGTGTGTCACGTGTGTGTGTGTCTGAATGTGTGTGTGTGTGTATGTGTGTGTATTTGTGTGTGTGTCATATGTGTGTGTGTGTCTGTCTGTGTGTGTGTTTGTGTGTGTGTATGTGTCATATGTGTGTGTGTGTGTGTGTGTGTGTGTGTGTGTATATCTGTGTGTGTGTCTGTGTGTGTGTGTGTGTATGTGTATGTGTGTGTATTTGTGTGTGTGTCATATGTGTGTGTGTGTCTGTCTGTGTGTGTGTTTGTGTGTGTGTATGTGTCATATGTGTGTGTGTGTGTGTGTGTGTGTGTGAGGTTATAGCCCGTAACCCTTTCAGGACGAAATACCTTTTTCTTCTCCCTGTTGGTGTGGCAGGGTGTGTGTGTGTCTGTGTCAGTTTTACAATCCATACATCTTTAAAAGGGTTTGGTTCTAAGACTGAGCCTGAAATCTCTTCAGCAGCACCCACATCAACCAAACTTTACACTTCCCCTCCTCTCTATATTCTGAAGGTTTCTACACAGGGCTTTGTTCAGATCTCACTCACAGCCTGATTCATACAACATCTTATTCATAACAACATGGAGAAAATTGACTTTTTTTTGTATGGCTGTTGACAGTATTTTCTGATTTATGGATAAAAAGACAAATCCAAAGTCATCCTGGGACTCTGCCGTGTAGATGGTGTAACTGAAGGAAAAAGTTTAAAGATGTTTGTCAAAGAAAAGAGAATATAGATTAAAATATCACCCTCACACAGTTCATAGATCTTTTCATCCACTTTTATTACAGTACATAAGATGGAGTCAGTGCAGGTTAAAAACATCTGTTCACGATTCAATTTCACCAACTTTAAAAATTCATTTTAAAGTAGAAAAGATGTCTCTCAGCTTGCTTCATGGTGTCACATCAGTCATGGTGGATGATTCATCTTCTGTGTGAAACAGAAGAACAATGTTTATATTAATAACCAGAGGTGATGTATGAGAGGTGTGGCCGACTCAGGAACAACCTCAGCAAACCAGCAGCGCTACGACTACACCCACCTTCTCTTCCTGCAGCATTTCCAATTCAAAACCCCCCCGATGAGGAGGAGGATGAGGATGAAGGGGATGATAATGGCCAGCTGAGATTGTGGAGCGTCTGTCAGACATAGACAGCAGCAGTGAGACACGAGGAGGACAGAGACGGAAATGGTTTGACTCTTAAACAACAGACACAAAAATCTAATATTATATAACGAGCCAACATGAAACATGGACGTGTAGAACTACAAAATAACTAAAACATAAAACTATGAATACTTTTAGTTAGTTAGTTAGTTAGTTAGTTAGCAACGTGTCTGAAAGTGTGAAGTCTTCTGGTAGCTGTGCCGAGAGAAATCTCAATCATTCCCAATCTTACAGAGACGGAGAGTGTAGGTATATGTAAGGAGATAACATAGACACAGGCTAATTACTGATCACTAACATGCTAGTTAACATTAGTAATTAAACCTAAACAGCTAATGGAAGTCCAAACTGCCTGTGAGCTTCTCCTGTACTATACGGTAATTCCTCTACTGTGTGACAGTAAGTCTCGTGGTTATGACCCAATCGTTAGCCTATTTTTATAAAAGCGTCTGCTACGGAGCCATAACGTGAGCTACAAGGTAATGGAGCCTTTTATACATTGTCCTGTTTCTTTAGAAATAAACAACGGACAAATAGAGTCTTTAAACTCTTCAGATGTAAAGTTATTCTCTGTCAAAGTGACATCAAAATGAATGGGAGTCAATGGAACGCTAACGGGAGTTGATGGCTTGGTAATCAAAATGGCGCCATAGGAGGTTCGAGTTCTGAAGCGAAGCTTACCACCCTTGGTAAATCCAGACAGCTAGCTAGACTATCTGTCCAATCTGAGTTTTCTGTTGCACGACTAAAACTACTTTTGAACGTACACATGTTCCACCAAAACAAGTTCCTTCCTGAGACTATTCAGCAGAGGCACCGTGGCTCCGTCCGGAGCTTAGCTCCACCCAAGATGATTGTGATTGGTTTAAAGAAATGCCAATAAACCAGAGCATGTTTTTCTCCCATCCCAAAATGCTGTGTGGACTAGCCAGACCTTCCTCTGCAGCGCTGTGGAGGAATGTCTGGCAATGCGAGACTAGTTAGTTATTTGTCAGAGGGGGAGGGGTATAACCATAGAAATTAAATGGATAGAAATGCCATTGAACTGTTTCCTGTTGTCATTTGATTGGTACACAACAAAATGGCTTCTGTTCTGGAGGAATGTGTAGTTAGTGGTTTGACACTGTTGGTTGTTGGTTGTTTCATAACCAGTTTCATAACCAGTCAGTCCGTATGTGAGTAATGCTCCGCTGCGATAAATCACTAAGTGACATATTCCACTGCTTACTATGATATGCCGGTGTTGTGTCACCAACATGTGTATCACTGCATCAGCATAATCAGTGGTGTATCGTTCTACACTTCCTGGTTTTTATTATCTATAATGTTGTGGCATTAGCACATTTTTGTATGCTCACTTTTACATCTGGAGACAGTGGAAACTTTCCAGCTATGACCAACCAGGAACTTGCAACACACACACACACACACACACACACACACACACACACCTCATCCCCACTGTATGTGTGGTTGCGGTTAGGGTTGAGGTTTTGTTTTGAGAAAGCCTGAGATCTAAGAATTCAATACCAACTAGTGCTCCCTCCATCTATCCTGATCTGCTCAGAGGAGAAGCCACTAAATATTCCAGCCTTTAGGAGCTTTCCCTATATATACTGTATAAACAGGAACCGAGGTTTGCTGTTGTTGTGTGTGCAGAAGGTCTTGGTTTGCACACAGATGTCCCTGCAAAAACTGATGTAAGACGTTACAGTGTCAGTGAGGTCACTGAGGTCTGTAGCTGCAGCTTCAAAAACGCTCCAGTCGCTGCAGTCAAAGCAAGCCTGCAACTCCAGCTTTGATTCCCTTTGTCCATTTCTTTACAGTCTTCACCACAGATTTGGAAGTTTTTAGTTTTTTGCTTGTAGCTTGGGATGAGATGAAGCAGACAGTGGTGGGAGAGTCCTACAGCTGCCCGGGGAATGGCGCGATAGGCATCCTTTAAAACTGTCTAACAGTGGTCTAGTGTGTTTTTGTCTCTGGGGGGAATCTTGATATGCTGTCTGTATATTTAGGGAGCTCCTGGTTGAGTTTGCCGTTGTTAAAATCCCCAACAATGATGGCGAGAGAGTCCGGGTGTTTATTCTCTATGTCTGTTATCTGGTCAGTTAGCTGTTGTAGCACATACTGTATGTGTTCACTAACAAGTCTAAAACAAGAGAGACCATTGCAATCAGCAGTGTTTGATAGGCACCAGACTGAAATCTATTCTGTTATGAATGTGTGGTTAACAGTTTTGACAGCAGTGTGTTAGCATTTGAACAAAGTGCTGTAAATCTACAGTGTTGTGCACGTTGTGGTTAGAGCCGTGGGATAAGTGTGTAGAGTTTTGAAAACTGTGTTCAAGCGATAAAAAACGAACCAGAGTTTGGTCCACATGAACTGCTGCTGTGCAGACTGGAGTTAGAGTTTTGCACATGTGACTCCAGTTGTGCCCACTGTTGTCTAGCATTCGAAAAAAACTGTAAGTTCCTCCGCAGGTATTCGTTAAAACTGATCTCTGTCCAACTAAATTACATTTCAAGGCTTAGATGAGTGAAAAACTCTAAATGCCTTATATTAAACTGAATGGTACAACTTGGTATTTTATGTTTAATGTAGGTACAAATATTCTGATCCACAGTCTTAATTATTTCAACAACAACATTTTTTAATTTGTCTATATATATATATATATATATATATATATATATATATATATATATCTCGCAAGAGATCCCAAAGAGTCTCCTCAGGCAGGGCTGTAAGTTATCCATTTAGCACTTAACTCCACAGCAACATATCTAACATATCTTTACATCTATTTGGTGCATGCCACCCTCCTGCCAAAATGTACCATCCCACTTTCTAACTCCTGGCTTCCTCTGACATGCACCAAGCCAATGGGACCAGGGACGTCACTAGGATTGAAAGCTGGGAGTGAGATGTGTTGTCCAACATGGATGTTTAGTATGTTTACTCGTCAACCTGGAGACAGTGGAAAACTTCCAGCCATGACCAACCAGGAAGATGCAACACTGAGAGAGAGAGAGAGAGGGAGGGAGGGAGGGAGGGAGGGAGGGAGGGAGAGTGAGAGAGAGAGAGAGGGAGAGAGAGAGAGAGAGAGGGAGAGAGCACCAGATCCGCCCAGCAGAGCTAAGAGACAGAGAACACGGTGTGTGACTGACACACACACACACACACGGCAGAGGCCCCGGCGCAGTTTGACAGCTCATCCCCAGTAGGCGTGCTTGCGGTTAGGGTAGGGAAATAAACACTTGATTACTCACACATAAAGTCACTGTCTCACGGGTATATTTGGAGAAAGCCAGAGATGTAATAAGTCCACAGACCAACTTGTGCTTTTCTGTAATTGTTGGGCATATTTAATAACAATTAATAACTAGAAAATTGGACTTAAGAAGCGGTGTATGAAAATGGGAAATGCGTGATGTTCAATAAGGGCCTCAGGTTCCCATCACAGCATCTCTCCACGACAAAACGGCCCAGGAAATCACACCTTAATTCAAGTCAGCTACGATCTAAATTACAAACACAAGGCTTTACAACGTGTTCAACAATGCACATCCTCCACTGTTCCGCTCTGCCACCGCTAAACCACATTACAACTGTCTGCTATGATATGTTACAGAAACTCTCACTCTCAGACCCAAAGCTAATCTGGTCAGACTACACCTTATTGGCCAATAAACTCAAATAAAAAAACATGTTTCTAAACAGAGAACTTTGAGAGGTTTAGCATGTTTGCTCAAGTTGATGCAAGCTATAATAACTGCATTATTATTATCATTATTGCAATGTGTGTTATCCACAAAGTTAAATGTAAGTCGCTGATAGGATACATAAATGAAGCATAATGTAAGAATACATCTTACTCACCTGGATGTTCAGCTTTCCTGCAGTGTTGGTGGTAAGAGGGCAACTTTAGACCTACTGAAAATCCAGAGATGGAGGCAACAGGCTTGTTTGAGATGAACTGTGCCTCCCCCTCTGAAGTGAACGAGAGTCCAGGGGGCGGTGACCAAAAGCTAGTGAAGTCAGACAAGTTTTCAGCAGTTTGCAGCAGCCTTCAGGCTGAACAGAGGTTACCCACACACTCACATCCTGTCAGGTCTGATTCCGATTTAATAAAATGTTATCAGACCCATATATCAGCCTGTACACAGTCTCCAGTTGTTGCTATTATGACAGAGTAGCTGTCAAAATGCTCTACATGCGATCTGTTGCTGATCTGAACAGATTTAGTCTCTCTGACTTCTAATTGTCACTATCAGCGTTGTACAACATGAATACAGAATACGCCTTTAAATCAGACAGGTTTTCACTGTGACTGACAGACCCCAACATTGGAATGAAATAGTCGTGCACCCTACACGCACAGGCTGAAGCAGCTCCAGAGAATGTTCATTCTACGATGCTAAAATAACTGATTATTTACATGGGGTCTGGTGGGTTTAGCGAACACAATTTCACGGACTTTTTATTTAAAAAAAAAAGGATCTTACTCTTTAACAGAAAGGTGACCTCATTAGAAATCATTTCCATAATGTTGTCAGACACTTAGAATATTAATCTGAGTCTGTCAGCGGCAAAACGAGCATTTTTATGAACGTAAATACAAGCTGGACAGTTGTCCTATTAACTTACATTGCAGCTTGTTTGGCCTTTGCCGTCTGCAGCGATCTCGCTTAATAGCCTACTGGACCAATGTCAAAGGAAAATATTTCCTCAATAGTTGTAATTGTATCCGATACTCAATGAGCTGTTGCTGAAACAAGCCCAGCGTGAAGCAATAAAGTAAAAGCTGTCAGATAAATGTAGTGCAGTAAACATGACAACATTTCCCTCTGAGGTGTAGTGGAGCACAAGTATGAAGTAGCAGCAGGGGCGATTCTAGGATCAGGGGGGGCTCAGCCCCTAATGAGAATGTGACATGGATATAGTGCATGCAAAATTGTTGAACTATTTATGTCAGAACAGACATTTTTGTTAATTGCTTAGCCAGTGTATCCTACTATAATGGTTATTATATTGCCAGATTTCAGACAATCCCACTTACTATTATCCCACTTACAAATATGAATATACATTTCTACTGGTATGCTTCCCAGTGACTTTAAATGCAAAAATAGGAAGAAAAAACTATTCCACCTGTGTGTGCATGGTAAGTGCAAAATAGTTCAGGCTACAGCACAAATATTTCCATTCATAGATAAGAATAATCAAGTCTAACCTCAGAATTTCTTTTCAAAGTGCACCAGATTGATGCATTTAAACATTAAAATAGACAAAAATTTCTTACAGGGGGAGCATTCCCATGGACCCCCTATGTGCCCCAGTGCAGCTCTCAGTCTAGTGCTGATGTCTCCTGTAGTCAGGTGTGTTCAGGTATGAAACCACACCAAACCAAACAGGAATCTTCTTCGGGAAAGAAGGAATCTTCGGGAAAGAGACTTCAGATACAGTATTAGGGGACCACTAAGGTCTATATAAAAGATACTTCAGATACAGTATTAGGGGACCACTAAGGTCTATATAAAAGAGACTTCAGATACAGTATTAGAGGGACCACTAAGGTCTATATAAAAGATACTTCAGATACAGTATTAGGGGGACCACTAAGGTCTATATAAAAGAGACTTCAGATACAGTATTAGGGGACCACTAAGGTCTATATAAAAGAGACTTCAGATACAGTATTAGGGGACCACTAAGGTCTATATAAAAGAGACTTCAGATACAGTATTAGGGGACCACTAAGGTCTATATAAAAGAGACTTCAGATACAGTATTAGGGGACCACTAAGGTCTATATAAAAGAGACTTCAGATACAGTATTAGGGGACCACTAAGGTCTATATAAAAGAGACTTCAGATACAGTATTAGGGGACCACTAAGGTCTATATAAAAGAGACTTCAGATACAGTATTAGGGGACCACTAAGGTCTATATAAAAGAGACTTCAGATACAGTAGTATATATCTTGTCCTCAGGGATGTGCAGACATGTTGGGCAGCAGGAGCTCAAGGTAAACAAAAGGCCAAATAGTTCATAAATAATTATCTATTCATAATTTAAAAAAAACATTAAATATGTTAACCCAACTCTGACTACTTTACCAATTTATTTTCCATGCCCAATTGTTTAACCCTCGTGTTGTATTCCCATCGATCAAAATTTCAAATTAAAACTGTTTTTGGTGACGTTTTTGTAACTATTTTTCGACTTTTTGGTCATTTAAAAAAATATATTTTTGTCACAAATTTCTGATGTTATCGATTTTTCTGCACTTTTTTTTTTTTAACATTTTTTTAACGTGCTTTGATCATTTTCTTTTCCAAACGCTATAAAATTGAATAAAACACCCAAATTCAATGAAAGTAGTGAACTGATCATTTACTTTACTTATGAAGAGAAACCTAACGGTTGTATGGAACCATCCACGTTATGTTTTTGGACAATTTGGTTGAAAGAAACCCACATTTCTGATATAGAAACTTTATGAAAATGGGTCAAGTTTGACCCGAAGCAACAGGACAGTTAACAGATTTAAGAAATAATCAGTTCACACAGAAACCTTTTTGTATTTACCGTGTTAATCACAAACAGCAAAGCAAACTGCCACAAAGTGCTTGTTCTGACTCTGAAAATCTCTTCAGCAGCTCTCACATCAACCAAACTTTACACTTCCCCTCCTCTCTCTATTCTGAAGGTTTCTACACAGGGCTTTGTTCAGATCTCATTCACAGCCTGATTTATACAACATCTTATTCATAACAACATGGAGAAAATTGCCCTTTTTTGGATAAAAAGACATGTCCAAAGTCATCCTGGGACTCTGCCGTGTAGATGGTGTAACTGAAGGAAAAGTTTAAAGATATCGGTCAAAGAAAAGAGAAAATAGATTGAAATATCACCCTGACAGTTCGTCTTTTTATCGACTTTTAGTACAGTATAAAATGAATGTTAAAAATGTATGTTAAAAGTAAAAAAGTTGTCAGTTTCCGTCATATCAGTGTCACATCAGTTCTGTCAGGTCCATTAAGTCAAGAACACACATGACAAAAAGGATTTAGGAAATTTTTATTGAATAAATTGCAATTCAAGATGATAAATTCTGAATTAAATGTTGGCGGTATGGCTCTGTTCAGGGAGTCCTCTGACCTTTCATGAGCACCATGAAATAGCAGAGAGACAGCAGCAGCATTAGGGAACACTCACACAGTTTAGGACTGGGAGAGCTGATGTTGACCAGCTCACCAGGAGACTGAAGGCAGGGCACATTCAGAAACCAGATCTCACTCAGAACACCATGAATTAATTTAAAATTAAAGTATTTTTTCATAATATGGGCACTTTAAATAGAGTGCCCTGTTTTGAGCGTAGCCATTAAGCAGCGAGGGGAGTTGACCAGCTGATGCGCTGATGCAGATCAGCTGATGAGACCGTGCTGTTGGCCAATAGCGTTAGCAGCATCTTCTTGACTACTTGGCCTGCCAGAACTGACGCTGACGCTCAATTGAGAGCATCGGCGGAGCGGGGGGGTGGCTAATTGGGCTTAAGCCCCGAATGTTTTGTCAAAAGCCCCGAATCTTTTAGGTTTTTTAAAATAACTTCAACTTTGTTTCATTTCCTCTCTCAGTCTTTGTGACTGGAGCGGCAAAAAATGAAACAGCTCTATTACCGTGCGTGGTGGTGGACGGTAATGCATCGCGCATCACTCAGCTTGTTTGCCAACTGCCAATAAAAACTAACGAAGAAGAATATAAATGTTCTTCTTCGTCGTTAACTTGTCATCAGGGGCTGGCGGGCTGTTGTATGTTTCACCGGTGTTGCGAGCTTACTGCCTAACCGGCTTAAGTTATGGATATAACCATAGACAGTATATAAGGATATAACAAAGTTTTTTATAGTACGGAACAGGAACACTAGTAACCATAGTAAGAGACCTCACCGGCCGGACAGTGATTCAGAAGCAGCGTCAGACGAACCGCGGACAAGTGGTGCAGGACAGGTGTGGGAATCCGCTGTTGTAACACTTGAGTAAAGTGACTGCAGGCTGTCAAGTGAGTAAGTACACAATAGCTAATAAGATTTAACGCAACAACCAATGAAAAAAAGCAAAGAGCAGCGTACAGACACTTCCCTAAATATTCGCTCATTCAGAGACCAGAGACCCAAACGGGAGCTCTGTGTCTGTCAGACGGTCTGAGATCTACCGTATCAGCAGAGCAATCACGTAATGCACAGCAGACTATGGTGGAGGTAGATTATTTTGTGAAATATATTGACTATTATAACTTTATTTTTCTCAAAATATCACAACTCCTCCTAAACTCAGATAACACAGATATATTTTGAATGTGCACAACATTTTGGACATGAGCATTCATTAAAATGAATTAATTTATCATTGACATGAATAATTGTCATATGCACATTTAAGGAGGTTCCTCAACAAAGGATGCAAAAGAAAAAGGAAGAGTAAATGATGCCTCTAGGCTACATGTGTGCTGACTCAGATATAATTAGAAAAGCTGATCTACAGGAGAATAAATAGATGAAAGCAATACAGAATGCCTTACTTCCATATATTCCATTATGTTTTTATATTTGGATTATAATCTATGTTTACCTTTTACATAAAGATTTCCAGCATCAATTTATTCAGAAAAAGGTATAAATAGGTGCATAACAATTCACCAGAATGCAGGAAATAAAGAGTTTAATGCTCAAAATTTTCTGGGGGAGGTCCCCCATACCAGTGGCGGCTGCTGGTCATTCAAAGAGGGGAAGCTCATTTTTGGCCTGAATCATATAAATTGTCCATTTATTTATGTTAATATTATAATATATATATATATAGTGGGGGACTCCATTGTTCTGCTGGGGGACTTCAACGCGCACGTGGGCAATGATGGAGACACATGGAGAGGCGTGATTGGGAGGAACGGCCTCCTGATCTAAACCAGAGTGGTTGTTTGTTGTTGGACTTCTGTGCTAGTCATGGATTGTCTATAACGAACACCATGTTCGAACATAGGGATGCTCATAAGTGTACCTGGTACCAGAGCACCCTAGGCCGAAGGTCAATGATCGATTTTATAATCGTTTCATCTGATCTGAGGCCGTATGTTTTGGACACTCGGGTGAAGAGAGGGGCAGAGCTGTCAACCGATCACCATCTGGTGGTGAGTTGGGTCAGGGGGTGGGGAAGACTCTGGACAGACCTGGTAAGCCCAAACGTGTAGTGCGGGTAAATTGGGAACGTCTGGAGGAGGCCCCTGTCCAACGGACTTTCAACTCGCACCTCCAGCGGAGCTTTTCGTGCATCCCTGTGGAGGCTGGGGGGCATTGAACCCGAGTGGACAATGTTCAAAGTTTCCATTGCTGAAGCTGCGGCGGGGGAGCTGTGGTCTTAGGGTCTTAGGTGCCTCAAGGGGCGGTAACCCACGAACACCGTGGTGGACACCGGTGGTCAGGGAAGCCGTCCAACTGAAGAAGGAGTCTTTCCAGGGATATGTTATCCCAGAGGACTCCGGAGGCAGTTGCAGGGTACCGAAGGGGCCCGAAGGGCTGCAGCCTCTGCCGTGAAAGAGGCAAAGCAGCGGGTGTGGGAGAAGTTCGAGAAGACATGGAGAAGGACTTTCGGTCGGCACCAAAGTGCTTCTGGAAAACTGTTCGCCACCTCAGGAGGGGGGAAGGGGGAACCATCCAAGCTGTGTACAGTAAGGATGGGACACTGTTGACCTCAACTGAGGAGGTAATAGGGCGGTGGAAGGAGCACTTTGAGGAACTCCTGAATCCGACTAATACGCCCTCTATGTTAGAGGCAGAGCTGGAGGATGACGGGGGGATTGTCGTCGATTTCCCAGGCGGAGGTCACTGATGTAGTCAAACAACTACACAGTGGCAAAGCCCCTGGGATTGATGAGATCCGTCCGGAAATGCTCAAGGCTCTGGGTGTGGAGGGGGCTGTCCTGGTTGACACGTCTCTTCAACATTGCGTGGAAGTCTGGAACAGTGCCAAAGGAGTGGCAGACTGGGGTGGTGGTTCCCCTTTTAAAAAGGGGGGATCAGAGGGTGTGTGCCAATTACAGGGGTATCACACTTCTCAGCCTCCCTGGTAAAGTCTACTCCAAGGTGCTGGAAAGGAGGGTTCGGCCGATAGTCGAACCTCAGATTGAAGAGGAACAATGCGGATTCCGTCCCTGGTCGTGGAACAACGGACCAGCTCTTCACTCGCAAGGATCCTGGAGGGGGGCCTGGGAGTATGCCCAACCGGTCTACATGTGTTTTGTGGATTTGGAGAAGGCGTATGACCGGGTCCCCCCGGGAGATACTGTGGGAGGTGCTGCGGGAGTATGGGGGTGAGGGGGGTCTCTACCAGGGCCATCCAATCTCTGTACGACCAAAGTGAGAGTTGTGTCCGGGTTCTCGGCAGTAAGTCGGACGTATTTCGGGTGAGGGTTGGCCTCCGCCAGGGCTGCGCTTTGTCACCAATCCTGTTTGTAATATTTATGGACAGGATATCGAGGCGTAGTCGGGATGGGGAGGGGGTTGCAGTTCGGTGGGCTGGGGATCTCATCGCTGCTCTTTGCAGATGATGTGGTCCTGATGGCATCATCGGCCTGTGACCTTCAGCACTCACTGGATCGGTTCGCAGCCGAGTGTGAAGCGGTTGGGATGAGGATCAGCACCTCTAAATCGGAGGCCATGGTTCTCAGCAGGAAACCGATGGAATGCCTTCTCCAGGTAGGGAATGAGTCCTTACCCCAAGTGAAGGAGTTCAAGTACCTTGGGGTTTTGTTCGCGAGTGAGGGGACAATGGAGCGGGAGATTGGTCGGAGAATCGGCGCAGCGGGTGCGGTATTACATTCCATCTATCGCACCGTTATGACGAAAAGAGAGCTGAGCCAGAAGGCAAAGCTCTCGATCTACCGGTCAGTTTTTTGTTCCTACCCTCACCTATGGTCATGAAGGCTGGGTCATGACCGAAAGAACGAGATCCAGGGTACAAGCGGCCGAAATGGGTTTCCTCAGGAGGGTGGCTGGCGTCTCCCTTAGAGATAGGGTGAGAAGCTCAGTCATCCGTGAGGAGCTCGGAGTAGAGCCGCTGCTCCTTTGCGTCGAAAGGAGCCAGTTGAGGTGGTTCGGGCATCTGGTAAGGATGCCCCCTGGGCGCCTCCCTAGGGAGGTGTTCCAGGCACGTCCAGCTGGGCGGAGGCCTCGGGAAGACCCAGGACTAGGTGGAGGGATTATATCTCTAACCTGGCCTGGGAACGCCTCGGGATCCCCCCAGTCGGAGCTGGTTAATGTTGCTCGGGAAAGGGAAGTTTGGGGGCCCCCTGCTGGAGCTGCTCCCCCGCGACCCGACACCGGATAAGCGGACGAAGATGGATGGATGGATGGATGGATATATATATATATATATATATATATATATATATATATATATATATATATATAAAATAGTAATGCAATAATTTAATTATATAATAATAATAATAAATAATAATGTAATTATTATAAGAATTTATAATATCCATGGGAAGGTTTCATCAAGAGGAATGGCCAGCAGTGCTACATTTCTGTCACAGCACAGCCAGCTAACTTTGTCATGCCAGGAGAGCTGAACAGACCTGTTACTTTGCCCTGTCTTTTTCACTAGATCAATCTTAAGTGTTTATCTAACCCTGCTGTTTAATTCTAAGTTTCTCCTCATAAGGAAGACTTTAAAATGGCTTTGCCAAAATCAGGTCGACAATATTAGCATTGTCTGCCATCGTGTGCAGTTTGCTAGCTGGCTAGCTCACCCCTACAACACTAGCCTAGCCTACTGTATGAATGAATGAACAAACGATCTAACAAAACGATATTAAACTTGAAGGAGGAAATGTAGGAATTAGGTTAAACTGAAACAAGGAATGTGGAGTATAATTGTATGAAATGTATGATGAAAATTGGCTAGCAATTTCGCCAAGCAAATAACAAGAAACAGGTTGCAGCAGTTCGTCTTTACTTGTAAAATCCGCGATGGGACTGAGCTGAGCTCTGCTTGAAGTTGAACAGCTTCGGCGACTTTCATAGCACAAAATCGCTGTCAATCAAAAGGAGATACAGTCCTCCAATCATCACGCAGAAGCCCAGCGTCCAGGCCAGCCCACTGCTCCATTGACCCCCAGAGACGCTGAGCGTCCGTGGGCGGGACATAATCGCAGCGTTTATCCAATGACCGTCTAGTTTCGAAGCGCTGAAAAAAACTGCTCAAAGCAGTCCCCATTGAAGTCAACGGACGCTGGGCTTCAACGGGGAAATGCACTCAGACGCTACGGGAATGTATGAGAAGGAAATCGAGTCAGCCAATTCTGAACCAACTCGTCTTCGAGATTAACGTATTTTAACGCATTTTAGTCAATAAAATGTTAACAAAATAGTACATATTTGACCATTTAAATTTTAGAAATTTTAGGGGAAGCTGAGCTTCCCTTGCAGTCTTAAAGAAATCGCCACTCCCCCCACATCATAAGTCACCATGCGTAAATTGAATAAATACTTTGTATTTGGTTGAATTGTCAGTGCCATGTGTCAAATCTTTTGTTGTGTAGATCTGAGCAATTATTAATAATAACAAAAACACTAATAATAATATTAATGAAACACTCCTATTCCTTTGCATCCTTATCCATTCTATTATCTTAAACAGCCTGAAAAATAGTGCATTTAGCTGACGTAATTGGGAAAAAAATCTCCACCGGGGGAGCATGCCCCCGGACCCCCCTAGGTTTGGGCTAAGCCCCGAATGTTTATATCGTCTGGCTCCGCCCCTGATTGAGGGTCCTTCTGTGTGAGTCTGGGTTTTATTTCTCACAGCTTGAGATCATTTGTGTTTCCATGGCTACAAAAGACAAAGAAACAGAAGAACAATGTTTATATTAATAACCAGAGGTGATGTATGAGAGGTTTGGCCGACTGAGGAACAACCTCAGCAGACCAGCGGCGCTACGACTACACCCACCTTCTCTTCCTGCAGCGTCGTTTCCAACAGATACAGAAAAAAACCCCGATGATGATGATGAGGATGAGGATGAAGGAGATGATAACGGGCAGCTGTGACTGTGGAGCGTCTGTCAGACACAGACAGCAGCAGTGAGACACGAGGAGGACAGAGCAGGAAATGGTTTGACTCTTAAACAACAGACACACTAGCTACAAGAGACGGAGACAAAGCAGCAGGCTGCCATTCGTTTTCAATGGGAGTGGCCGTTAGCCAGCGACAAGCTATATTGAGCTATATATTGAGCTACATTAAGCTATATTAAGCTATATTAAGCTATATTGAGCTATATTGAGCTATATATTGAGCTACATTAAGCTATATTAAGCTATATTAAGCTATACTGAGCTATATATTGAGCTACATTAAGCTATATTAAGCTATATTAAGCTATACTGAGCTATATATTGAGCTACATTAAGCTATATTAAGCTATATTGAGCTATATTGAGCTATACTGAGCTATATATTGAGCTACATTAAGCTATATTAAGCTATATTGAGCTATATTGAGCTATACTGAGCTATATATTGAGCTATATTAAGCTATATTAAGCTATACTGAGCTATATATTGAGCTATATTAAGCTATATTAAGCTATATTGAGCTATACTGAGCTATATTAAGCTATATTAAGCTATACTGAGCTATACTGAGCTATATTAAGCTATATTAAGCTATATTGAGCTATATTAAGCTATACTGAGCTATATATTGAGCTATATTAAGCTATATTGAGCTACATTAAGCTATATTAAGCTATATTAAGCTATACTGAGCTATATATTGAGCTATATTAAGCTATATTAAGCTATATTGAGCTATACTGAGCTATATTAAGCTATACTGAGCTATACTGAGCTATATTAAGCTATATTAAGCTATACTGAGCTATATATTGAGCTATATTAAGCTATATTAAGCTATATTGAGCTATACTGAGCTATATTAAGCTATACTGAGCTATACTGAGCTATATTAAGCTATACTAAGCTATATTGAGCTATACTGAGCTATATTAAGCTATATTGAGCTATACTGAGCTATATTAATCTATATTGAGCTATACTGAGCTATATTAAGCTATATTGAGCTATACTAAGCTATATTAAGCTATATTGAGCTATACTGAGCTATATTAAGCTATATTGAGCTATACTGAGCTATATTAAGCTATATTAAGCTATACTGAGCTATACTGAGCTATATATTGAGCTACATTAAGCTATATTAAGCTATATTGAGCTATATTGAGCTATACTGAGCTATATATTGAGCTATATTAAGCTATATTAAGCTATATTGAGCTATACTGAGCTATATTAAGCTATATTGAGCTATACTGAGCTATATTAAGCTATATTGAGCTATACTGAGCTATATTAAGCTATATTAAGCTATACTGAGCTATACTGAGCTATATTAAGCTATATTAAGCTATATTGAGCTATACTGAGCTATATTAAGCTATATTGAGCTATACTGAGCTATATTAAGCTATATTGAGCTATATTAAGCTATATTGAGCTATACTGAGCTATATTAAGCTATATTGAGCTATACTGAGCTATATTAAGCTATGTTAAGCTATATTGAGCTATACTGAGCTATATATTGAGCTATATTAAGCTATATTAAGCTATATTGAGCTATACTGAGCTATATTAAGCTATACTGAGCTATACTGAGCTATATTAAGCTATATTGAGCTATACTAAGCTATACTGAGCTATACTGAGCTATATATTGAGCTACATTAAGCTATATTAAGCTATATTAAGCTATATTGAGCTATACTGAGCTATATATTGAGCTATATTAAGCTATATTGAGCTATATCGAGCTATATTAAGCTATATTAAGCAATATTGGCTCAACTGTTGACTGTCTGTGGCATCAAATAACATAATTTAGTTAGGTGGGGCACATTTTCCCAAGCTTTGTCTGAGGTGAGACCCACTGTCTCAGAATCTGAAAACCCCAGCTTTAACTAGTTTTTACACACCCCCCTCCCCCAGTAGACTGGTTTAACCCAGCTCCCCCGTGGATTACATCATAGACAGGCGTGCTGGTGGTTTTGGTTTTGGTTTTGTGACAATAATGCTCCCGTCGCCATTTGAAGTGCAGTACTATTAATACTCATGTGGACCCTGAGGAGTATATTATTGGATAAAAAAAGTGTGTAAAGTACTGACACTTACCGCCAGAGAAGAGTTCAGGGCATTCTGTAATAAAAACACAACAAAAAAGTTCATGGTTAGTCTTCATCGGGACTGTTTTAAACAAGAAAACTTATTAAAGAAAAGATGGAGTCAAAATATTTTTGTAATGTGTTTGTTTAGGGACTGTGAAATGCAGCAGTAGTGTAGACGTGAGGGATTATGTAGCAAAACATGTTTGTTTTTTAAACCAAAAAGCAGTAATGTAGATGTAGATGTAGCTGTAGATATGTAGATGTAGCCTCAGTGGACTCAGACTGTATCAGGGTGGAGATATCTGTGAGATTCTTACCAGACTTTGAGAGGAGGACCTGGTCTATCCCAGCCTCCATCATCACTTTGACCCCTTTGGTTAGGTTACGGCACACCACGAAGACCGTCTGGTTGAGACAGACCAGGCAGCTGGAGTCAGGAGGATGGGAGGAGGAACAGAGGGGGAGGGGGGTGTCCTGACTGGTCCTGGTCCAAAGATCTCCATTATCATTGTTGTCATCATAGAGCAGGGAGGCTGTCTGTGCAGCTGGAGCATCTGAACTGTAGCAGTCCATACTGAGAAAAACAGGGGACAGAAGAAAGAGAAAAGTCATCTAAAGTGTGCTTTTGTTTTGACAGATCTGTCTGAATCAGACGGCGACAGAATGACCCACAAATAAACACACTGCATCTTAAAATGTCGTTTACACAGCACACACTCAGCCGTGTTTTACAGATGAAAGTGCAGAGATGAAAAGGTGTCTGATGGTGTGTGACTTCTGTTCTGGAGACATGCGTTGTTAATGGTTTGACACTGTTGGTCTTTTGGTATGCTGCTGCAGTTTAACTGGTTTATGGTGATCATAAACAGTAACCCTAACCCCATGCAGGACACTCTGTTAGCACTGAACAGCTCCTTCAGTGACCGGCTGCTGCTGACGAAACGGGGCAATAAAACATGTGACTGTGCAATACTGTAAATACATTTTACTATTTTAATATTTACTCTCTTTAATTATATTTATTATTGTGTGTCAACATGTGTCTTCTACTTTTCCTCTTATCCGTTGCTGCTGCAACAGTGTGAATTTCCCCATTGTGAGATTAATAAAGGATTGTGAATCTATGTCAGTCATGCTCCACTGTGATAGATCACTTAGTGACGTATTCCTTACTAGGATATGCCGGTGTTGTGTCACGGACATGTACCACTGCATCAGCATACCAGTGGTGTATCATTCTACACTTCCTGGTTTGGTTATTTGTAATGTTGTGGCATTAGTGCCTATTGCGGCGTATACAATTTAAAAACTAATCCAAACGCCGCAGCAGGCTAAGACATGTGGTTTTACACTGAAGACGTGTCACGCTGAACCATTGCACTTGATGGAATGTCTTTATTGATTCATTTCACAGACTTAGCAAGAAACAGCACTTACTTACATTGATGCATTTCATAAGCAGTGCAAAGATACCTCAGACAGTGCAGTAATAGCAGATACCAACGGTGACGGTCAACAGAAAGTTTCTCCACATGCTCACCCTGCAGCCATCATCCCAACACCTGGTCAAACCCGCACAAGTGAATGCATGCACACACTAATACAGTTACCACACCCCGGGGACACCCACAGTAGTCAGCGACGTCACTAAGCGCGTGCACATACACAATAGCGCAAAAAAATGAGGAAAGCTCATAAGACGAATCAAACCCGATGTATGGCTCCTACAGTGCCTTTGACGTTACAACATCATCCAACACAACCCGTTCTCAGTTACACTTCTCACCCCCACTGTATGTGTTGTGGTTAGGGTTGAGAAAAAAGCACTCGATTACTCACACACAATTTGTTTCATGGGTATTTTTGCAGAAAAGCCTGAGATCTAGAAATTTCACTGCCAACTAATGCTTTTCTGTAATTGTTGGGCATATTTAATAACAATTAATAACTAGAAACTTGGACTTAAGAACTGGTATGTGAAAATGGGAAATGCAGGATGTTCAATAAGGGAGAGATGTGTCTAGACATGTTCCCATCACAGCATCTCTCGACGACATTAACGATCTAAATTACAAACACAAGGTTTTACAATGAGTTCAACAACGCACATCCTCGACTGTTTATCTGAGACTGGCTTTCTGTCGCAAGAAATAACAAAACACGTTTGCATGTTTGCTATAATCCATATTAACGTGCGTAATAATAACCCCTCTCACTCATTACTCATGTGCCCTCTCAAAAACTCTATCTGTGCGGGGAGCGCGCAGAGTTCAGAGGATGAGAGGGAGACGTGACCGGAGCGCAGCAGTTTGCGTGCAGAGAGTTCCTAAGAAAGGCACATGAGTAATTGTGAGAGGGGTTATCATTGCATGCTAAAATGCATAATAGCAAACATGCAAATGCATTTATTGAGCACGGAATAAGTTTGTTTGCTTTTTTTTTGCTTTTTTGCGAGTTTTAATTTCTGTTCAAAATGTAATGTAATGTGCTTGCAAAATATAGTTCTCTGTGCTCTAAACATATTTACTGGCTCAGGAATGAGGCACATCTATGACTCCAATAACGCCAGTACTACTTCGGTAAAATTAGAAAGAAATGTGAATGTCTTTCCAACTTGACCGAAGTAAGAAAATTTTTTTTCTAAACGGACAACTTTGAGAGGTTTAGCATGTTTGCTCAAGTTGATGCAGGCTATAACTGCTTTATTATTATTATTATTATTATTATTATTATTGCAATGTGCGCAAAATGTAAGTCGATAGGATACATAAATGCAGCATAATGTAAGAATACATTTTACTCACCTGGATGTTCAGCTTTCCTGCAGTGTTGGTGGCAAAAGGACAAAAGAGACGAGAGATGGAGGTATTTATAGCCCAGGTAACGTCACAGTGATGTCGAAATAGGACTGTAGCCATATGATCACAGTAAATACGAGAGGGCGGGGTAGAAAAATGAACATGCAATGCCTGATGGGACGTTGTGAATCATTTCATGACATGATTCCTGTATTTAAAGTCCCCTCTCTCTATCTCCGGCATCAGTATGCGGAAATGATCCGAACGCCATATCGGAAAGCATCTGATACGCACCAAAGTCCATTAAAAATAATCCCATATCAGACCGAAAACACCACCGGCAGCTTCCCAAACTAGATGTTAAGAGATGACAACGACTGGTTGTGTTTTCTCTGACTTCAGATCGGACTCAATAATCCGCTCGGAAACGTCTCAAACCGGCAGCAGGTGCAGCGAGCAGACTGAAGGTCTTTTCAGACGGGGAGGGGAGCGATGGAAGCGCCTATCTTTCATTTTCTTCAGTGAGAGACCATAGTGAGAGACGAGCAGGAAGGTTGGGAGGAAGTGCCATAGGGAAGTGCAGCAGATTGACAGGCGGAAGTTGACTTCTGAAATTCCCCACGCGAGTGACGCGCTGTGCAAAAAATGCTGATTCTGCTTGTGAGTCATATAGTAGTGTAATAGTGTGTTTTGTGTATATTCCAGCTTACTTTATTTTATTAAGTGGTACTGTCTCAAAAGGGGAAACAGGATGTTCCATTTGTCGACAATGACAGGGGGAGGGTATAGATCATATTGTATTAGGCTGCCTTCTTATAATGTTATTTAAAATACAGTGATTGTGCTAGATTAGCCTTGTCATTATTGTTGAATTGTTTTCAACCCAAAAGAAAGTAGTAATGTTTCATGTACATTTATTTTCATTTAGATATGTTGATAATTGTGATCGGCGAATAACCTGTGTATATAGGCTACATGCGCATGAGCGTCTCTCTCTCAGTCTGTTTTGGAAACTGAGAGAGAGGCAGGTATGTTGACAGAGTATCCCGTGTATAAATGTAATTCCAATGTTGATGTACTATGCCATGACTATGTTCTGGAGGAGTGATGATGGACAGATGGGGTGTGTAGGCCTGGAGTCTGTGTTTCGAAGTTATTGCGAAAGTTTGTATTGCACTGTGTTCCTTTTAAGTGCCGCTGCTCAGAGTCGCGCTTCACGACCCGCGGCATTATGGGAAATGTAGTTTTCCTGTGGGATTTGTATAGAACGAATGTGATGTGTATTTGTACTGTTCTAGTGTGTGTGCACATATAAGGTTTCTGGGTTTACCTGTGATCTATTACACATGAGGCAGGGCATGTTTACTTTATTTTGCATTTGTTTTACTTGATTATTTTATGTATCCCGACCCTCACAGTAGTCTGAGAAGAAGATGTGTGGAACTGATGCAGTCCCTGTCACATGTTGTGTCATTACAGACTCAATCAGTAAAGCAAAGATCCAAAGAGAGAGCTGTGGTGTTGCAGTGATTTTGTGGTGTGTCCTGAATACGCTACAGTAGCCTGTAACAAAAGGTTTAAAGACCTCATATTATGCTCATTTTTTGGTTCATAATTGTATTTTGAGGTTGTACCAGAATAGGTTTACATGGTTTAATTTTCAATTTTCGATTTTCTTTCAATATTTTTGTTGTACTGCACATTGCTGCAGCTCCTCTTTTCACCCTGTGTGTTGAGCTCTCTGTTTCAGCTACAGAGTGAGACATCTCACTTCTGTTCCATCTTTTGCACTTGTGCGGTACCTAGGTAAGGACTACTAGCCAGTCAGAAGGAGAGTATGAGGGCGTGCCCTGACAGTACCTAGGTAAGGACTACTAGCCAGTCAGAAGCAGAGTATGAGGGCGTGCCCTGACAGTACCTAGGTAAGGACTACTAGCCAGTCAGAAGCAGAGTATGAGGGCGTGCCCTGACAGTACCTAGGTAAGGACTACTAGCCAGTCAGAAGCAGAGTATGAGGGCGTGCCCTGACAGTACCTAGGTAAGGACTACTAGCCAGTCAGAAGCAGAGTATGAGGGCGTGCCCTGACAGTACCTAGGTAAGGACTACTAGCCAGTCAGAAGCAGAGTATGAGGGCGTGCCCTGACAGTACCTAGGTAAGGACTACTAGCCAGTCAGAAGCAGAGTATGAGGGCGTGCCACGCTAGCAGCTAGGTGAGCATTATAACGTGTGTTACAAAGTGACCACGTTGGTCTCTGAAGTAAACGGCTGGACTACAATAGAGCTGTTTGGAGCAGTTGGTGAACAGAGTTTTCTGTTGGAGATGGTAAGTCCCTTTGGGGGGGGACTTTGGGCTGTAAACCTATAACATAAAAAAGGAAAATAAAACACAATAAAGGAAAGCGAAAAATTAAAAAAAA
>CM046795.1:36671020-36701020 GCA_025617405.1 Perca schrenkii
AATAATCAGACCAATATGTTTGTCTAATGGTGACTAGTTGCCAGATCTTGTATGAAACGCATCCTATTCACACAATCAACACACACTATACAATGTTCAACCTGTTAGTCACCTCAACCTGGCAACCGATAACCCTCAACCTGGCAACCTGTAACCCTCAACCTGGCAACCTATAACCCTCAACCTGGCAACCTATAACCCTCAACCTGGCAAACTTATAACCCTCAACCTGGAAACTTATAACCCTCAACCTGGCAACTAATAACCCTCAACCTGGCAATTTATAACCCTCAACCTGGCAACTTATAACCCTCAACCTGGCAACTTATAGCTCTCAACTTGGCAACTTATAACCCTCAACCTGGTAACTTATAACTCTCAACCTGGCAACTTATAACCCCTCAACCTGGAAACTTATAAGCTTCAACCTGGCAACTTATAACCCTCAACCTGGCAACTTATAACTCTCAACCTGGCAACTTATAACCCTCAACCTGGCAACTAATAACCCTCAACCTGGCAATTTATAACCCTCAACCTGGCAACTTATAACCCTCAACCTGGCAACTTATAGCTCTCAACTTGGCAACTTATAACCCTCAACCTGGTAACTTATAACTCTCAACCTGGCAACTTATAACCCCTCAACCTGGAAACTTATAAGCTTCAACCTGGCAACTTATAACCCTCAACCTGGCAACTTATAACTCTCAACCTGGCAACTTATAACCCTCAACCTGGCAATTTATAACCCTCAACCTGGCAACTTATAACTCTCAACCTGGCAACTTATAACCCTCAACCTGGCAACTTATAACCCTCAACCTGGCAACTTATAACTCTCAACCTGGCAACCTATAACCCTCAACCTGGCAATTTATAACCCTCAACCTGGCAACTTATAACTCTCAACCTGGCAACCTTTAACCCTCAACCTGGCAACTTATAACCCTCAACCTGGCAACTTATAACTCTCATACTGGCAACTTATAACCCTCAACCTGGCAACTTATAACTCTCAACCTGGCAACCTATAACCCTCATACTGGCCACTTATAACTCTCAACCTGGCAACCTATAACCCTCAACCTGGCAACTTATAACCCTCAACCTGGAAACTTATAACCCTCAACCTGGCAATTTATAACCCTCAACCTGGCAACTTATAACCCTCAACCTGGCAACTTATAACTCTCAACCTGGCAATTTATAACCCTCAACCTGGAAACTTATAACTCTCAACCTGGCAATTTATAACTTTCAACCTGGCAACGTATAACCCTCAACCTGGTAACCTAGAACCTAGTTGACCTCTGCGCAAGCTTCGCGGAAAGTTCAGACCCGAAAGCGAGCCAATAAAAAATGCATGTGAAGGCGGTGTTCCCGCAAAGAAATCGAAACATAGCTGTAAATTTCAACAGTTTTGGGCGCAACAATTGACGCGCATCTTACCTCTAGTCATATCGACAACCTCCACGCTTTTTGTAAGGTGTGTCGCATTGATTTTAATGTAGCGCACGGCGGGGAAAATGACATCACCCAGCAGCACATTAAAACACAGCGGTCGCGCAGATTTTAAAAACCAAATGTTGGCAGGTATGCTGCTCACGCTGCTCTCTCCGGTACGTTCTACAAAAACGCTGAAGGAAGCCTTTTTCGTTGCTTCAGACGCTGACAGACACTGTCCAAACACTGAGTTCGGAGTGAGAAGGGGTTGTTTAAAAACATCTGTTCATGATTCAATTTCACCAACTTTAAAAATTCATGTTAAAGGAAGAAAAGATGTCTCTCAGGTTACGTTTACACCGCAAGTCTTAATGCCCAATTCTGATTGTTTTTTTTCGCTCAGATCCGATTTTTTGTTCGGCTGTTCACATGACCTTTTTAAAATGTGGCCTATCAGATTCCAGTGTGAAATGTTTGCAGTTTCGAACTGACCCGCATGCGCAAAAGACCAACAACAATGACATCAGACGCAGCACGCTGTTGCACTAAAGTTAGAGAGGTTATGGAGGAAAATGTTTGTGTAAAGGCAGCCGTGACATTAATGAGCAGGTGCTGAGGAGGAGAAGAATGAAGAGCAAGAGAGAGACAAATTGGCTATTTTGGCCTTGTGCACAGTTATGGCTGCAAATTCACTACAGACTTTTACCTATTGAGGTAAAAGTCGCATCAAATCCGCCTTGGTTGTTCACACTGCACAGGGACTGTATGTGGGTCTGATTCAGGACCACATAAAAAAAATAAACTGGGCCACTTTTGCCTGCAGTCTGAACGTAGCCTCAGTTTCCTTCATTAAGTCACATCGTGAGGGACCTTCTGTGTGACTCTGGGTTTTATTTCTCACAGCTGGACTTCATGTGACTTCATTTGTGTTTCCATGGCTATAAAAGACAAGCAAAGAAACAGAAGAACAATGTTTGTATTAATAACTAGAGGTGATGTATGAGAGGTTTGGCTGACTCAGGAACAACCTCAGCAAAACCAGCAGCGGTACGACTACACCCACCTTCACGTCCTGCAGCAATTCCTACAGAAAACCCCCCCGATGATGATGATGAGGAGGAGGAGGATGAGGATGAAGAGGATGATAATGGGCAGCTGTGACTGTGCAGCATCTGTCAGACACAGACAGCAGCAGTGAGACACGAGGAGGACAGAGCAGGAAATGGTCTGACTCTTAAAGGTGCCGTAGGTAGGATTGTGAGGATCCAGGACTTAGCCAAAAAATTTGAACATCAACAACTTGTCAGACAACTTGTTTAGGTTGTCGTTGTCACTGATTGGGTTATTTTTTTATTCCTCACAGCGCTCTGTTGATGTCATGGTTGACTTTGTGTTTGAAAGGGTTAACCCAGGTCCATCGACTCTGGCTTCGTGACCCAGGTCGAGAGGTAATAATAATAATAATAATAATTATTATTATTTTATTTTATTTGGAGGTGTCTTTCAGAACACCCAAGGTCACCACATTAGATTAAAAACCTGCATAATTCTGACTGTGTGCGTAAACAGTTGACACAAAGTTGAACACATGTGGACCCTGAGGTGTAGATTATTGGATAGGAAAAGTGTGTAAAGTATTGACACTTACCATCAGAGAAGAGTTCAGGGCATTCTGTAATAAAAACACAACAAAAAAGTTCAATGTTAGTCTTCATCGGGACTGTTTTAAACAAGAAAACGTATTAAAAGAAAAGATGGAGTCAAAATATTTTTGTTACAACCCCGAGAGTTATCAAACCGAAACATCAAGCAGCAGTGTTTCCAGATGTCTCCGGTTTAGGGGATCTGGGTACACGATCTGTGCTGCCTGCACGATCCGACATGATAAGATGATAATCCTGTTAACGACACTGCACGATCTGTTCCATGCTTGCGCACCTTCGCACCGCGTGAATTTCATTCATTTCACAGCGATCGCAAAGTGGAGTGTGGAGGAAACTGAAGGCCTGCAGTGACAGAAAGACTCAGACTTCATTCCACATGGAACCCAAACGGTGTACAGTACAGGCCAAAAGTTTGGACACACCTTCTCATTCAATGTCTTTCCTTTTTATTTTCATGACTATTTACATTGTAGATTCTCACTGAAGGCATCAAAACTATGAATGAACACATATGGAATTATGTACTTAACAAAAAAGTGTGAAATAACTGAAAACATGTCTTATATTTTAGATTCTTCAAAGTAGCCACCCCTTTGCTTTTTTTTGATAACTCTGCAAACCCTTGGTGTTCTCTCAATGAGCTTCATGAGGTAGTCACCTGAAATGGTTTTACCTTCACAGGTGTGCTTTGTCTGGGTTCATTAGTGGGATTATTTCCCTTATTAATAAAAAAGCAAAGGGTGGCTACTTTGAAGAATCTAAAATATAAGACATGTTTTCAGTTATTTCACACTTTTTTGTTAAGTTCATAATTCCATATGTGTTCATTCATAGTTTTGATGCCTTCAGTGAGAATCTACAATGTAAATAGTCATGAAAATAAAAAGGAAACGCATTGAATGAGAAGGTGTGTCCAAACTTTTGGCCTGTACTGTGTGTTTATGTAACATGTAACAACTCCTTTATTATTTTGGATTGGCGACCACGTAAACGCCTCATAATGAAGAGCGTAAGCTCCATTTAATAACATCACGACATCCCCACACTACACGTCACAAAAATAACAATGTCGCCAAGGCGTGGTACTCGGACGTCGATACGAGGTTTTGGATCAGTGACAATAAGTACTTGATTTAAATATCTTTATTAAACAGACGCGCCGTGAACTGCATAATGAATAACCTAAAATGTATCCTACAAACATATGTATATGTATGTAATATATAAGTGTTTCAACGCATGCGTCATACAAATAGTGCAGGGAAACCGTCAAGTTCTCTACTATATATTTCGGATATCGGATCGTCCAGGCAGCACAGACCACGTAACGACAGGGGCTATGAAACGCCGGAGTAGTGCGGACGCAAGGTGCAAATGTAGCAAAAGATATTAGTTTTTAAACTCAAACGTAGCGGTCATGTAGCCTCACTGAGATGTACTGCTGTTTACCAAAGGTCTCCGTTTGTGTCCGTCCAGACTACAAAGCAACCTCGGAGTCTCCAAACCAAAATGGGGGCAGCAGTGTTTCCAAAATGTGTTTGTTTTAGGGGCTTAAAAACGCTGCAGTAGTGCGGACGTGAGGGTAAAAGATATTTGTTTTTTTTTTAAACCAAAAAGCAGAAGTGTAAATGTAGATGTAGCCTCAGTGGACTCAGACTGTATCAGGGTGGAGATATCTGTGAGATTCTTACCAGACTTTGAGAGGAGGACCTGGTCTGTCCCAGCCTCCATCATCACTTTGACCCCTTTGGTTAGTTTACGGCACACCACGAAGACCGTCTGGTTGAGACAGACCAGGCAGCTGGAGTCAGGAGGATGGGAGGAGGAACAGAGGGGGAGGGAGTCATTGGTCCTGGTCCACAGATTCTCATCATCATTGTTGTAGTCATAGAGCACTGAGGCTCTCTGTGCAGCTTGGTCATAGGTACTGTAGCAGTCCATACTGAGAGAAACAGGGGACAGGAGAAAGAGAAAAGTCATCAAAAGTGTGCTTTTATTTCAACATATCACACGGCGACAGAATGACCCCCACAAATAAACACACTGCATCTTAAAATGTCTTTTACACAGCACACACTCTTGGTTGTTGCTTTCATTACCAGTCGGTCAGTATGTGAGTCATGCTCCACTGCGATAAATCACTTAGTGACATATTGCACTGCTTACGATATGATATGCCTGACATATGTATCACTGCATCAGCATAATCAGTGGTGTATTGGTCACTTCCTGGTTTGGTTATCTGTAATGTTGGGGCATTAGCACGTTTGAAGATACAACATCATCCAACAGTCAACATTAGTTGTTGTGTGCTTCCTCTTAAAACCTGGAGAATGTGGAAACTTTCCAGCTATAACTAACCAGGAAGTTGCAACACTGATAGAAGACACACACACACACACTCACTCACTCTCTCTCTCTCTCTCTCTCTCACACACACACACACACACACACAGCTCATCCCCATTGTATGTGTGCTTGCGGTTATAGGGTAGGGAAAAAAACACTTGATTACTCACTCACAAAGTCTCACTGGTGTTTTTGGAGAAAGCCTGAGATGTAAGAAGTCCACAGACCAACTTGTCCTTTTCTGTAATTGTTGGATATAATTAATTACAATTCATAACTAGAAACTTGGACTTAAGAACGGTGTATGAAAATGGGAAGTTCATGATGTTCAACAAGGGCTTCAGAGATGCGCCTAGACATGTTCCCATCACAGCATCTCTCGACGACAAAGCGACCCAGGAAATCACGCCTTAATTCAAGTCGGCTACGATCTAAATTAACAAACACAAGGTTTTACAACGTGTAAAGTCTGTGTTTCTGTCGCAAGAATTAACAAAAACTTGGTGTAACACCCTTCTCAGTCATAGCTAGTGCATGCGTTTTTCAGGGAGTGGCGTGGTACCCTGAAGGCATCTCTGTAACGTGTCTCTCTCAACGTGTAGGCCTAGGCCTACTGTGAATGGCTTCGCAATCGCTAAACCACATCACAACTGTGTGCTATGATATTATACAGAAACTCTCACTCTCAGACCGAAAGCTAATCTGGTCAAACTACACCTTATTGGCCAATAAACTCAAATAAAAGCATGTTTCTAAACGGAGAACTGTTTAGCATGTTTGCTCAAGTTGATGCAAGCTATAATAACTGCATTATTATTATCATTATTGCAATGTGTTTTATCCACAAAGTTAAATGTAAGTCGCTGTGGACAAAAGCGTCAGATAGGATACATAAATGAAGCATAATGTAAGAATACATCTTACTCACCTGGATGTTCAGCTTTCCTGCAGTGTTGGTGGTAAGAGGGCAACTTTAGACCTACTGAAAATCCGGAGATGGAGGCAACAGGCTCGTTTGAGATGAACTGTGCCTCCCCCTGTGAAGTGAACGAGAGTCCAGGGGGCGGTGACCAAAAGCTAGCCTTCAGGCAGAAAAGAAGTCACCCACACACTCACATCCTGTCAGGTCTGATTCTGATTTAATAAAATGTTATCAGATTATATATCAGCCTGTACACAGTCTCCAGTTGTTGTTATTATGACAGAGTAGATGACAAAATGCTCTACATGCGATCTGTTGCTGATGTTAATAACAACACACTGTAGATGATCTGTAATCTGAACAGATTTAGTCTCTCTGACTTCTAATTGTCCCTATCAGCCACACAACATGTGCTCTGTACAGAATAAGTCTTTAAAACAGACAAATAGCAGTTCAAATCCCTCCGATTCAAAAACTATAAAAAGTTTATATATAAAACGTCATCATGTTGAGTCAATTCTGAACCAATCAGCTGTTAGATCTCCTGCGAGGCAGGCGTTTCCCAGCATGCCCCTGGGTCCGCCTGGGTCTTGCAGTCGGTGAAAAGCAACTTTTTGTTGTTATTGACAAAAAACAAAACAAGAAACTCTCGTAGGGGAAAGAGAATATAGGCCACAGGAATGTTGGGAGTATCCCAAGTTTAATATATGAAATATTAATTAGATTTCACTATGGCCAACCCAGTTAGTAACATTCCACCATGGCTATTTCCAGAAGTAAAGGCCGATATTAATATCCTGGAAAAGCAAAGAGAATGGAGAATGGAGGAAGTGGGAGTTAAAACAAACATTTACCTGAGAAACCGTTACTATAATTAATTCAAGATTTACACAGACATATCCTAACCTGACTCCGCCAGATGGATTGCTTCGCATTTGCTCGGCATATCCATTTTGGGAACTTTCCGTTGGAGAACTTTTGGGAAGGGGCGAAAATCCTGGTTAGCTGATTGGATAAACCATCTGTCTATCACCACCTATAGTTGGTGATAGATGGGCCAAATCAACCAATCAGATCAAACCTCTTGCCGAAACCAGTCGGGAGAAGAGCAAAAACATCTTTTCCTCCGAGAAAAGCCTCCAGTGCTGTTTTTTGTTCTTCTAATGAAGGAATACTTTCTAATTCAGATAAAACTCGCTGCGATAGCTACGCTCATCTCATCCGTGGAAGCCGCCACGTTGTTTAGACTGAACAGTCGCTTCGTTGCGTCACACCTAAACCCCGCCTCAAAACCAACGCTGATTGGTCGGTCGTTCAAATTTTCTTTATCTCAAGATGCCAGACTCATCTGCGAGTAGAAAACTGGAGTTCGCGAGATCAGGACTGTCTCACGAGGCTAGGCATATCCAAGAACAAACAGGAATGTGTGGGAGTTGGAATACATATCCCAGAACTTAAAGTAAATACCTCCAAAAGATTATCTGACCAGTTGTCAGTATCAAACCATAAACTAGATGGACGACGAGTCTCGGGCACTGCCATCTGGTAATTTTGGAGCCAGATTTTGCGCAGTACATTACATTACATGTCATTTAGCTGACGCTTTTATCCAAAGTAACTTACAATTGCTATATATGTCCGAGGTCACACGCCTCTGGAGAAACTAGGGGTTAAGTGTCTTGCTCAGGGACACATTAGTTGATGTATAGCATTGAGAATCGACCCCAGGTCTCCCACACGAAAGGTAGACGTCATATCCACTGCACCATCACCACTCCATGGCTGCCATCATTGCATTACAGTGGGTTGAAGAGGACAGACCTGATAGTGTGACTCTTTAGCTGTCATAGAAAGCATACAGTCCATGACATCTGTAAGGGAAGACCTACTAATAGAACTTCATCACAGTTAGCTGAGATTACATCGGGGGGGCATAGATGTTCAGTTTTGCTGGCACAACGTTTAGGTAAGACAGACGAACTAAGGCTGTGCTCGGTTTTGTCTCTCGTCTTTTTTTAGTGACTGGTAGTCAGCAGAAAACATAAGATCAGTCAGACGAGGACTTGAAGGAAGTGAAACTCCCCTTAACAGGATCTACACTGAGTTCCTCATCACAGACGGAAAGAGTGGAGATAAGATCATACTTTATTTTCTGTTACACAAGGGTTACAGAAATGTTTCTTTGACAAGGCTCCAGTTACAAAGAGACATTCACACAGACTTATAAAAACAAGACATGGGGGTGATAAGGTATCAGCTGTTGGCTATTGCAGAGTGGATGAAATACGAGATTACCAGTGGTGTAGTCTAATGTATTGTAGTGGGTGTACTGTACTGTATATTAGCCAAAATCTGCATTTGCTGTATTCGGATACAATTGTATGCAGCAATTTACGGTGGAAGTATCTTTTTTTAGCATATGTTATGAAGAAAAACACAGATGACAATTCAACATATATCAAAAAATCATAATGGAAAGTATGTTGTTACGTGTCATTGGGCATTTTTAAGTGGGTATATGGAAATCCTGGAGCTTCCTTAGCGGGTATACTGCGTTTAATACTGCATAAGTCCTTTTCATCTTTAAAGGCCTGGGTGAAAGGAGACTTTCACCGGATTTCAAGAAGAGGAAGTAAAGGATGTGTCTAATGTCACACAGAGGACATGAGGTCAAGTTACTTGGAAATAGTAATTAGTTACTGATTACCGATTACTTCTCCAAGAAAGTAATCCAGTTACTTTACTGATTACTTATTTTCAAAAGTAATTAGTTCCTTTACTAGTTACTTCACTAAGTTCATTTTCAAAAACATGATGCACGACCTGAATACGTTATAAAGCAATAGACAGTGGAAATTGACAGCATGTCATCAACAATATAGCCAGCGACGAGCTTCTTCAGTTCAGCAGCACTAAGTCCTGTTGCTTTTAAGCCTATTTTTCAGAACTCAAACCTCCAATGGCGCCATTTTGATGCTAACAAGCCATCACGTCCCGTTAGCATCCTATTGACTCCCATTCATTTTGACGTCACTTTGACAGCAAATAACTTTACATCTGAAGCGTTTAAAGATTCTATTTGTCCGTTGTTTATTTCTAAAGAAACACGACAATGTATAAAAGGCTCCATTACCTTGTAGCTCACGTTATGGCTCCGTAGCAGACGCTTTTATAAAAATAGGCTAACGATTGGGTCATAACCACGAGACTAATGGCCTTTTTATAGTTGTGCGTCAAATCGACGGCGCAGGGTCCGGCGTAGACGCAGACCCCTCTGCGTCTACGCCGGACCCTACGCCGTAGCCTGACGTGCACCTCTCGAAAAATGTAACTACACGTCGCGGTGACGCACGTAGCTCGGCCGTGGCTTGGTAGCGTTGCATTTCTCCCGACTCATTTCCTGGTTGTCCTTCTCCATAAACAACATGAAATCAAGGAGAGGGTTAACTTTTCCTGTTACAGATTTCCCACCGTGGTCAGAAAGCACAGAGGAGACACTTTGTTTCTCTCACTATGACTCTAGAGTCGCTACTTGCTCCGAAGGTAATCGCCGGCACTCTCTCACTTCTCTCTACCACACACTCCCCCCACACACACACACATGCGGCTCGACGCACACACCAGCGCACAAGTATAAACATCAGGCCACTTTTTAAGGCTACGGCGAGAGCTCTGCGTGGAGCCGACGCACAACTGTAAAAAGGCCTTTACTGTCACACAGTAGAGGAATTACCGTATAGTACAGGAGAAGCTCGCAGGCAGTTTGGACTTCCATTAGCTGTTTAGGTTTAATTACTAATGTTAACTAGCATGTTAGTGATCAGTAATTACTAATGTTAACTAGCATGTTAGTGATCAGTAATTAGCCTGTGTCTATGTTATCTCCTTACATATACTTACGCTCTCCGTCTCTGTAAGATTGGGAATGATTGAGATTTCTCTCAGCACAGCTACCAGAAGACTTCACACTTTCAGACACGTTGCTCACGTCACATCTACGTCTTCAAGCTCAGTTGGAGGCTGCTCAGTAACGCTCAGCCAGCACCGGGAAAGAGACTTCTGATATCCTTCACTGGTCTCGTACAGAGACACGAGATCTGGTGCTCCATTTATATATATATACTGACTATGATTTTCACCTGTTTAGCAGGAGAGGGGCTCTCGGAGGTTTGCCCGGTAGAATTGGATGTAGCCGCAGTGAGTTTCACATTCCTGTGCCGGCTTGCTAGGTGCTAAGAGACATAAGACATGTTTTCAGTTATTTCACACTTTTTTGTTAAGTACATAATTCCATATGTGTTCATTCATAGTTTTGATGCCTTCAGTGAGAATCTACAATGTAAATAGTCATGAAAATAAAAAGGAAACGCACTGTACTGTATATGTTGTTTTATTCTTGGTTCCTGATGTAAAGCACTTTGGATACCAGCTGGTTGCTGTGGAGTGCTATATAAATAAATGTTGACTTGATTGATTGATTGATTGATTCAAAGTGCCTCTGCAGATTAGTTCTTCTGTTTATGACAACTGTAGATTAATACATTTAAATGGCTATGTCTGCTTTGCTTTTTGTTACAGTTCCACCCTGTGGAACAATGTTATACTGCCATATACTGCCATTATTTCACAAACTTGTCAATATAACAGCTGGAAGTTAATTTTGCACATGTATAATAATTTATGATCATATGAGAAACATCTCAATCTGCACATTGACTTGTAATACTTTATTTATGAATATCTTCCTCTAAAATGTAGTTGAGTCAAACTGTAAAGAAGCAGATAATCCTAATACTGTAAGTCGAGTACCTTTAAAAGATACACTACTTTATTTTTGTAGATGTACTTAATTACTTTCCACAATAATACTTAAATTGCAAATTAAGATTTTTTTTTACAATCGATTAAAAATTCAGATTATAGTTTTTGATAATAAATGTAAATATCTGAAGTAAACAAACAAAAATATTAATAAGTCACACCTGTCTCTGTTCCCACAAACTCCAGTCCTCTGCTTTTGATTTTTTTAGTGCTTATAACATGTGTATGGTTAAAAAACATTTAAAGGTGCACTGTGTGATAAGCGTTTCAAAACAAACTCAGAATGTTAAAGGACAAATTCGGCGTAAAATATACCTAGGGGTTAATAACACGTGCTGAGTCAACAGTTCTCTGGGACATGTTTTCATGCTAATCGAATTTGACCAGTTTTAGCGCAAACCGCTAATTAGCTTATAACGCTAGTCGTCGGGGCAGAGGATAGTAAAAATAAATCTCTATTTCTACATCATTAACAAGGCTCACAATATCACCACACTTCCACGGTAGCATAATGAGGGTCCCTACATGCAAACAGAAGCATTGAGAACTTTGCAAGTGTACAGACAGTTTATTAAAAAGATAGATTATAAAGACAGTACTGTTCACGAATAGAGGCGGGCGCCATCTTGGGAAAACAGTCATGACCAGTTAAACGCCAAACACCGTGCAACCAGTAACCAATAACATAGATAGATAGATAGATAGATAGATAGATAGATAGATAGATAGATAGATAGATAGATAGATAGATAGATAGATAGATAGATAGATAGATAGATAGATAGATAGATATTCTTATTGATCCAAAAAAATGGGAAATAATGGTGTTGCAGCAGCAAAAATATCAGACACACAGCACATACAGAATATACATTAAATAATAATTGAATACTACACGAGCAATATTTAAATAATATTTAAATATAAATTTAATATATACAATTTGGAAATAAAATGTAAAACTGATTCAACAGATATAGATAAAGTTAATGTACAAGTTGGGAAGTAAAAATGTACAACTGTTTCCCTAGTAAAGATAAGATGTAGATAAACCTGTTGTGCAAGATTGTGCAAGGTGCATTCAGTGCAGTTGTGATGTATATGAGTCTTATCTCACACTCAGTGATGAAGTGTTAAAAAGTTTAATTGCCTGGGGTAGGAATGATTTCCTGTAGCGGTCCGTGCGACATCGGAGCCTCTTAAAGAAGGTGCTCCTCTGTTGGACCAGTGTGGGGGGGTGGAGAGGGTGGTCGGGGTTATCCATGATAGATAACATAGCTCAAACATGCCGATTTCTTTGTACTTTAGCCTCTGGCCCGACGACTAGCGTTATAATATATTATTAGCAGTTTGCGCTAAAACTGGTCACATTCAATTAGCATGAAAACATGTCCCAGAGAACGGTCGACTCGGTACACATGTGTTATTAACCCCTATAGGTTCATTTTGCACCGGAATTGTCCTTTAACGCAGGTTCACCCCAAGCAGAAAAACAGTCCAATTACATCTGCCGATTTTTCATAATAGTACATAATTACTACTGAAGAAATACAACTGAGGCGACCCTTTACAATCATTTTATTTAGCAGAAAACGAAACAAATATAAAGCCATGTAAACCTAAAGCAACATCATTTTGTAGCCACTAAATCTGATGTGTACGCAGTAGGGCTGTGCAATTAATCGAAATGTAATCGTGATTATGATTTCGGCTCCCAACAATCAGAAAAACAGAATAATCGAGAAAAACAATTATTTAGCTCATTACGTTTTGCAAAGTAAACTCTTATTTTTTTCTCGTATTCTGAATGAAAAAATAAAGTTTCAATAGGAAAAGTATTAAGGCAAATTTCAAAGTTGTTTTTTTTTACTGTTGATATATTTATATATTTATATTATATGTATTTTTATATATTTTACTTTTTTCCACTGTTTTTTAAGTTCAATAATTGCAACATCTTTCCAGAAGTTAACCGAAATAATCGTAATTATGTTTTTTTCCATAATCGAGCAGCCCTAGTACACAGAAAACATAAAAAAACAATATATATATATATATATATATATATATATATATATATATATATATATATATATATATATATATATATATATATTTTATAACCCAAAAACAGAGAGATTATCTTTCACTTAGCCTAAATCTTTCCGATCAAAAATATTTCCAAAATATATTTATATAAAAATCCATAAGAGTCACTTTTACTGAATCATTGAAGAGTTACATTTGGGTTAAAGTATACTTTAGTAATTTAAAAATATTTAATCATTCATTTACATAATTAAAGAACAGAGGATTCTGGATACTACAAAATAAAAGCACAAACACATTTCATAATAACCTGATCAGTAGTATTATTGTCTTTAAAGCTGCATTAATTCCTATTTGTTTTATATTTTAAATCCAATGTAATGAGACTGTATTTTAAAAAGGAGTCACCTTGAGACTTTTAGCTTCTAGTTTGTGTTTTACATGGCAACTTATTTCAGAATTAATCAGTTGATTAATCGTCATTTATCACCATTTGCTGGTTTCAGCTTCTCAAAAGTGAGAATTTGATGTTTTTTGACTCCACCGTGCACGGTTTTTCATGACCCAAAACCTGGAAGGGTACGGGTGGGGGGGGGAAGGATGTTGGGATCCGGCTCGAAGGACCAAGTTGTTAAGATAATTATTTATCAAAGAATAGACAGAATCACTGAAGTTCTTCTCAAGAACTAATTATCTTAACACTTTTATATTGGCCATTGTTCACAACTTTAATTGCAGCCCTAATGTCAATGTAATGTGTTTTTTTAAGGCGGTTTTGCTGCCAAAAAAACAAACAATTAATGCAGCTTTAAGTAGCAGAAACTGTGGGAGCTACCTCCAATAAAACTTGCATACAAAGATAAAAGAAAGGAAGACAGGATATAAAAGTTTGCCCCATAAATCAATGAATATCAAAAAACATGAAAGCAATAAAAAACAGCTTCTGATTTTCCTGATCTCATGTAAATGGACAGTATTTATAAAGCGCTTTTCTAGTCCTAACGACTTAAACTGCTTAAACCAGAGTCCAGAAGCCCTGAGATCCAACATAAAGTCTATATATCACACATTGGACTTCTCCGTATACATCACAGAGAGACTCTTCAAGGTGATATATTCCTCTTTTATTTATTATAAGATATAAATAAATCTCCCAACTTCCACAGTGAGGAAGATTAATAGCACTATCGATCAGTTAAAGCTCTGACAGTCCACATCATGTGGTATTACGGTCAGAAAACCTGATGGAAAGTTCTCTTCCTTATTGTTTCACATCCCTTTTTGTCAACCACGGATCATTTTACAGTCACTGGGTTTTTTTTTTTATCCCATAATTTTTGTGCTGTGATCTCTGACCTCTGACATCAGCCATAATCTGAAGCCGGTGACATTGGGGAATCAGGATTCGAAGACTGTTGTTACTGTTGCATTCGCTGGAAGCCCTGATACACAATGCCAAGAAATTGTTATTTTTGGGGACTGCGCAACAGATTCTCACTCCTATCTTGTAAAATGCTACGGACGCTTGGTCAGGTGCCTTTGTTGTTGTTATTGACGCTGAACGTCTTCTTTAGCGTCATGTAACGCGTTTCATCTAAACGTGCTTGGTCGGGACTATTGGTGTCCCTTTTGACGTAGTTATGTTAAAGTGCCCATATTATGAAAAATTCACTTTTTCTGGGATTTGGGGTGTTATGTTGTGTCTCTGGTGCTTCCACACACATACAAACTTTGAAATAAACCCATCCATGGTGTTCTGAGTGAGATACGGTTTCTGAATGTGTCCTGCCTTCAGTCTCCTGGTGAGCTGGTCAAAATCGGCTCAGACTGTGACGTCACAGTCCGAAATGAGCTGGCTAAACACAAACGTTAGCTCGTAGCGATAGCGCTAGCATGCTACGTCGTTCTCAATAGCAAAGCACTGCTACAACACACACAAGTTCACCATAATCTACAAAAGAACTACTTCTATGTGGGCCCTCATTTAGAAGTCTCCCAGCTAATCCTGCCTTGTAACTGACCAAAGTCGGAGAAACAGCCTTTCTTTTACTGTCTCTAGAGTTAGCTAGCTGACATCTACATCTGAGCTACTGAGCATGTGCGAGTGCAATCAAAGATAGTACAGAAGAAGAAGATGAAAAGAAGTCTCACTCTGTAGCTAAAACAGAGACCTGAACACAGGGTGAAAAGAGGAGCTGCAGCAGTGAGAGAGAGCTGTGCAGTACAACAAAAATATGGTGTTTTTGGAATATTAAACCATGTAAACCTATTCTGGTACAACCTTAAAATACAGTTATGAACCTGAAAATAAGCATAATATGGGCGCTTTAAGGAAAAAGGTTGTGGGTGGGCTTACGTTTCCGTGACACGCGGGATTAACGGTACGGTTGGGTTTAGGAAACGTAACACGCAGGACACGAAATTTTGGGCTTTCATACTACTCACTACCGTAGTCGCTCTTAGTGCTACGTCATCTTTAAAGCCTGTCTAGCTGCTGCTCTCCCTGGTACGTTATACAAACACGCTGAAGGGCGCTTTTTTCGTCGCTTCAGACGCTGCCGGCACAGTCCACCGTCCACATTTTACGAGTTCGGTGTTAGAACGGGTTGGGCCACGTTTGGGCGTTTATCGCTGACCGCCGCAGTCAGAAATAAAAGGTACGGTTGAGGTCCATTTATGTTCTCTGAGGTACAACTGCTGGTGATGGACCCCCAAAGGGTCATAGTTGATCCATAAGGTACACACTTGAACTGTTTTCTAGGTTGAAAGGGTACAAACGTGAGAAAGGGTCCATGTCTGTACCATTATTTGAACATATAGGGGTACAATAAGAAAGATGTCAGCGTGTGACCCATGCTGTGACCAAAATTATGTTGGGGAATGGGATGGTATGGAAATTATGAAGTTCTGAAATTCATAGTCCTGGAGCATTTAGGTCCATTATTGTCCCCAGGGGTACACATTTCCTCCCCAAACTGTAAGAGAACAAGTATGTACCCTTGTAAAGGGGTACAATTGGTGTACCTTTGAGGGTACTGCCCCAGTGACGAGCTGTTGGACCCCTTAAGGTACAAATTTTGCACATTATTTCTGACAGTGTGGAGGGTCGTGGTTTGATAGCATTTCACCTAATCTGAATCCAGGTTTAAAGTTAACATTTCATAAGCTTCTTGCCTAAAATAGTCCAGCTTTAAAAAGCTTAAAAGAATAGTCTAGGTATGCGACATTTAAGTCAATGTGAAGAAGTTGAAAAAGGTTACATTTTCTACAAATGTTCCTCAAATGCGCTCGTTTTCTATTACGCTCCAATGATGGAGGAAAAACTGATTGTCAGTCACTGGCTTCCCGATCTATATGATGGCTACAATGGCACATCAAATTGGGAAATATCCATCCAATGGCAACTGAATTGCGTGCTTGACATCAAACATCCGTCCTAGTCTAGTTTGCAGGTACCAGGAAGTGGGCGGGGCTTTGAAGCCAATTCGACATAGTGGCCAAACCGTGGAATTACAACGACCGAGTCCGTCACGTTATGCACTTTGGCGCAAAAATACTTTTTTTCCATTGACTTACGTGGCATAAGCAAAGTCTGTAAATCAGTGGATACATTTATTTAAGCGCCACAACTCCAGCGAAATGACTCGTTTCGATACCAACTCATCAATATCAATTAATATTAAGATGTAGTGGGTTTGTCATCGTAATTATGACATTATGACTTTATTACCGCAGCACAGCAGCTCCAAATAAATAACTTTTGTACATGCGATTGAGCTATGCGTCCACTATGGACATAAGTACACACTGAATGCATATTGCAACGTTTCTAGAGACTGTAAAGACTTACAGCGTTGGATCAGTCGTCCATTGGCGGCATCCATTGTTTGGGGTCAGCTTTGTGTATCAGGGCACTTAATCTGGACAAGAACGTCAGCCTGGTATTACAAAGTAAATACGAGGCTTAAACGAGCTGCTACACACAAAAGACTTTGGCGAAGTTCCAGCCAGACCAGCTCTTTTGCAATCAGACTACATCTCACAGAGAACAGTTATTGCTGCGAGAGTGAAGTCTGGAAATTGTAATTCTGCAACACAGACAACACAGACTAGTTATAGCATCTGATGTATTCAGACGCTGGGTTTGTTAGATAGTTTGGGAGAAATCTGGTGCTTTCAGAACTGCAGACATGATCTTCCAGTTCAACACCGGGAACAAACCTTTATCTTTATAACCTTTTGACATGTGCATAGTCCCAGAGGATTGAAAACACACTATGAACTTTCAGTGTGACTTTCATAAGCAAGTCTTAAGCATTAAAAACTGTGCTCACTCACACATGACAATGCGTTCTCGGTTAGTTCTTTCTTGGTTATTTGGGGAGGGTTAGACTTTCGAGAGTACTGAAGAGGAAGTCAGTGAGAGCTTGTAAATTATTGAGTGTTTCTCAATGAACTTCATGCTTCACTGCCGCAAACCGCAAGGGACGAAAATAAATATTATTATTATTATTATTATTATTATTATTATCTTATTAGCGAATATTGCAAGATTAGAAGTGGGGAATATTAAGAGCAAAATGTTTCGACATTTAGAACCAATTTCTTTCTCAATGTTCCCTTTTAGACCATATTTTGATGGTTAAACCAGGCCAGCTCATCTGTTTTAACCCATTTAACTTCATAGCAAACAAGTTAACGGACTTTGTCCCTTTCCAGGGTTCATAAAACAAACAAACAGTCTTAGCACCCAATCACACCACCTTTTCTATTTTTGCAAACGGTCAAGACAGTCTTTACTGTTTGAGGGAACGGATAGCCAGAGAGTCTAACTAAAATGGAGCCAGCTAGTGTAAAATCATTTTACACTAGCTGGCTGTAATAGAGTATCGCTCTACTGCTCCACAGAAGAGATGTGGCGTGATTTCGGTTGTCGATTTAGCAACTGAGCTAGCAAGTTTTCTAACTGATAATTAGCTGGGGGTCAGCCCTATGAGACCACATTTCTAAGATTTTTCTTAAAATGAGGCGCTAGTGTTCCCACATTACTAGGACATTTTCAAAATTAGGTCTTGTGTTCCTACATTTTCCTTCAATTTAAGCCCTATCCTCCCACAAAAAATTTTTAGGGTTAGGGGGATAAATGACAGGAAAGGAAAAAGGAAATGTGGGAACATAGGGCCTAATTTTGGAAAAAAATCTTAGAAATGTGGGACCATTGGGCTGTAGGAACATAAGGCTGTGGGAAAATAAAGCTGTGGGAACATAGAGCTGGGGGAACATAGGCATGCTTCCATTAGCTGGTAGCAGGCAAGCTAACTTTGCGTGTTATGCTGCATTACAGTCAGAGTCGGAGGTCAGAATATCCCAGTTGAAATGTCTGACTTCTGACCCTCCAAGCGTTCCAGGTGCACGGCAAACGTAAAACATGGCTGACCGTGACAAACTGGCAAGTGTAACGTTACACACAATCCAACTCAGCAGCGCAGCCTCCTTGTAAATATAAACCTTAAACGGACAAAAACATTATTTTGGAATGGCTCCTATTTAGGTTTTAACCCCCAAAATGATCCTGAAACTTGTGAAAGGGTTAAGTGTCCGTCCTGGTCTAACCGCAGACACAGGACGAACGCTACAGCTCATTTACAATATGATACGATATGTAAAAAACATCCCTTACCCAGAAAAATTCAGGCTTCAAAAGCACCATTTTAAAACGGAAAATAATTTCCTGTTTTTTCTTTTTATCCTGGTACAGTATGTTATACGAACATCCGTAAAAACTTGGTCATCTATTTTTGGGCTCCTGGACTTTGGAACAACCTACCAGAAAAGGTTTAAAACTCTTCTTATAAAATGTATTACCTCTTCCTTTCTCTGAAACTCTATTACTTATAAAATATATAATATTTAAACATATCCATTTATATATAAATATATATATATATATATATATATATATATATATATATATATATATATATATATATATATTTTTTTTTATATATATATATATATATATATATATATATATTTATATTTATATATATATATATATATATATATATATATATATATATATATATATATATATATGTATGTATTAATTATATTCATATTATTAATATATTTTAGTCATACAATACATACACACATTTAGACTAGAGGTAGTAAGTTTTCATCCTTCTTCAACCTCTGTTTAGTTGTGCTGAATTGACACACACACACACATATACATACACATATATATATATATATATATATATATATATATATATATATATATATATATATATATATATATATATATATATATACACACACACATATATATATATATATATATATATATATATATATATATATATATATATATATATATATATATATATATATATATATATATATATATATATATATATATATATATATATATATATGTATATATGTATATATTATACAATCTGATTTTTTGCAGCAGTGTATGAAGTGCTCACTTCCGCAGATTCTTGTCTTCTGCATTTGCCGGTTTTCCAGAAGTACAGACCCCCGAAGATGGCGACTCCAAGAAGAAGAAAACCGCCGACAAACAGACCTAGCGTCAGCTCGGACGGACACCAATTCTCAGAGAAGCAGGTCCGCGTGGTCTTCCCTGAAAGGAGACAAAGACGAGAAGAAACAGGTTCCATCATCTTTTTATTCAGTTCACTGTTCGTACATGTACCTACGTACAAAAGTAATCCACTGTAATTCTAAATGTAATTCTGTAACCATGAAGAAAACAGGAGGAGCAGCTATTAAGACCCATATTTAAAGGGAAATTTCACCGCTGGAAAGCTGAATATATCTTTAAATTGGGTCACTTATGTAGTAGAAATGTGAAAAGAAAATTGAAATTTGTGCCTTCTAGGCCAAGATAAGACAGAAAATGTGTTTTTGGCTCATATGGATGAAAGACACCAAATCCCAGAATGCACTTGCTTTGCTGCTGTATAGAGAGCCAAAGTCCTGCCCTTCTACTTCCGGTCCATGGGACCTATCTTTCGAAAAAATATGAACGAGGGTCAATGGAGAGATAATAATTATTTTTTGATCCAGTTTGAATTGAGCCGTGAATTACAAATATGATGTTCGTCAATTTAAAACATTATTTTTCAACCGAAGAAAGTCTCTGTTTATTGTTAAACTGTTGAAGTATAAGACAGTGAAAATACGTTATTAGAAAGACTACAAACTTCATGGATGACGTCTCTCTGAAGCTACGATGTCTGTGTGTATCGTACCGGGGATGTAACGTTACTCTAATGATCAGAGGATCTCTCTCGTTCTTTTGCTTCTCTGCTGAGAACACCTGACCGGATAAAACACAGCAGTTAAGATAACGTTACATGTGTTGTGGAACAGAGCTAAGCTAGCTAGCTAGCTAGTAAGCCGAGCATCAAGCTAGGTGACGTAGATTGTGTGAAACGGGAGATGTAGTCCACTGGGAGATGTAGTCCACTGGGAGATGTAGTCCACTGAGCGGTTTCACACTAAACTAAGTGGTACTATGACAAACCTACGGGTAACTGAGACTTTCTTCGGTTGAAAAATCATCTTTTAAATTGACGAACATCATATTTGTAATCCATGGCTCAATTCAAACGGGATCAAAAAATTATTTGCCTCTCCCCGTTCACTACCGTTCATATTTTTTCTGACTTAAGGTCCCATGAGGTCCACCGGAAGGGGCGGGACTTAGGCTCTCTATGAGTCTACTCCCAAGCCACGCCTGCCCTTTACAGACAGACAGTGAGACGATCAACTCAACAAGTGTGTTTTATTGTCATTTCAACCATATACACGAAAAAACGTTTCACCGTGGCTCAAGTGGTGTTACACATTTAAAACATGCTTTTTTTGCCACAGCTGATACATTATCCGGACCATATATCTATGATCCGGACTTCTTTCAGCGGATTGATTGATAGCTCCAGAGTAAACAGAACTGTGTCCATGGCAACGCTCTGCTATGCATGGCAACCAACCCGGTTTCACGCCAGGTCGTGTAATAGTCACGTTATTTTGATTCATAAATTCGTGTACAGGTTACGATTTTGACGTTTTTTTCGTGTATATGCAACGACTTTTGAACCTGCTCCGCGCACTCGCGGGCCGCCACTCACGGGACAAGATCCCCGGCCGCAGGGGCACACAACAACGGGGAAATGAAACGCCACAATAACGAGACGGATGGGGTTGAATGAACATAATTGTTGTTCTAAGATTTCCAAGACTGTATGGCTGCAGCCTGGAGCGTCCCATATCATGCCGTCCCGTCTACTTTTCAAAATAAAAGCTTGTGTCCCAAAATTTCCGTCGGGATGAACGGTTTCTGAGAAGCTAAGCGAGGATTCCAGATGGCTTACACTTGTTTTTTCCTCGGCAATCTCCGGAAAAAGCCGACAGTCCAACCCCCTTTGGGCTATGCGGAAGTGGCTCCTAATACACAATGAATACAGGCTGAAGTCTTTTGCCTCTGGGCAAAAAAAAGGCTCAGATGACGCAAAAATCGTCATTTTGCGTCATCTGAGGTTTTTTTCCAGACCCACAATACAGAGATCTCCCCTCTCAGGGGGACATGAGGGAGGGAAGCATGGTCATTCAGAAATACTACCGGGGTTCTACTGATACAAAGCTTAATGCTAATCGGTGAAGTTTCCCTTTAAGTTTCTTGCGAGGCGGCGCCCTCTCCTGGCCGTGGGGATTACGGCGGGAGCAACGTAGGAAGTAAGGAGACGAGGTATGAAGAGCGACAAAAGCTGTGTTAGAAACCGTTCCCTATCATGGAAATAGTGCACCATATAGGGTGTTCGTCATTTTGTAGAGGTGTTCGAAGTCTCTGCGGTTAATTTCATTCACTATATAGTCCACTATGAAATACCCACAATGCACAGCTAATCTGAGCGTACATAGCAAATACGGTTTAAAACCAAAACGCCCCAACTTGGAGTAGTTTCTTGTATCTGTATCACGTGGCCACGCCTCTTTAGAAAACCATAGCGGCAGGTCCTGAGTGTATTGATCCCAACGAGAGAAGTGAACGTGAACACAGTTTATGAGCAATCCTGTCGCCCCATAGTCACCAATGTACAGTACAGGCCAAAAGTTTGGACACACCTTCTCATTCAATGCGTTTCCTTTTTATTTTCATGACTATTTACATTGTAGATTCTCACTGAAGGCATCAAAACTATGAATGAACACATATGGAATTATGTACTTAACAAAAAAGTGTGAAATAACTGAAAACATGTCTTATATTTTAGATTCTTCAAAGTAGCCACCCTTTGCTTTTTTTTGAGAACTCTGCAAACCCTTGGTGTTCTCTCAATGAGCTTCATGAGGTAGTCACCTGAAATGGTTTTACCTTCACAGGTGTGCTTTGTCAGGGTTCATTAGTGGAATTATTTCCCTTATTAATAATAAAAAAGCAAAGGGTGGCTACTTTGAAGAATCTAAAATATAAGACATGTTTTCAGTTATTTCACACTTTTTTGTTAAGTACATAATTCCATATGTGTTCATTCATAGTTTTGATGCCTTCAGTGAGAATCTACAATGTAAATAGTCATGAAAATAAAAAGGAAAGGCATTGAACGAGAAGGTGTGTCCAAACTTTTGGCCTGTACTGTATATATACTGATATATACTGCTCAGTGGCCAACAGATCAGACTGTGGTTGTACTGGGCAGCTTCCAGGTATGAATGTGCATGCAGCCATGTTATTTCTGGGCAATTTGGTTGAAAGAAACCCATATTTCTGATATAAAAAAAACTTTGAAAAGGGGTCAGATTCGATCCGAGGACAACCCAAGGGTTAAAGAATTCGACATTCTAACCAAAAGAAATTACAAGTTCACATTTGACGAAGAACTTCGTATACTGTTTATACTGCAAAGGGTTTCAGTGAGGAACAAACCGCACATCTGGACACCGATGATTGTGCTACAGATGATACCTTGCACCATGTGAGAAAACCACACATCTCCTGATATACACTCACACACATCAACTTCTCAGAAAAATCAAGACCAGGTTTCATATCACAGACTGAAGATGACAAACCACAGACGGGGAATTCATCAGCCACACTTCTCCCTCCCCCGATTATTACGAGAAACAAACAAAACAGGGTGTAACCTTTTCTTTTTCTCTGCATCTGTTTTCTTCTAAAAAATTCCCCCGTTAATCCACGAGCTAAACAACTCTTTATCTGCAAACTATTTCACAGTTTCAGGCTTGAAAAGGAGAAGTCAACATGCGCAACTCTAACAAATATAGGAAACTACAATTACATTTTTTTTCGTCTGCCCGTCAAACATGAACCTTCAGGGTCTAAATGACAGAAAATTATCTATTTTTGTCGCTTTTTCCAAGATTTTTGTCACTTTTTTCAATGCTTTTGAGGCTTTTTAAAACTTTTTTTGTGACTGTTCTTAACGTTTTTTTATTCATGGTCAATAAACCTAGTTCATACGACATTTTACCTAATTTTTGAGTTATAAAAAAGCAGAAATTATGATTATTTTACTTGTGAAGATACATCCATGCATCCATTTTATTTTTGGACAATTTAGTTAAAAAAAAAAAACTCTCTTTCTTTTGTCCTCGGGTCAACACACGCGTTAAAATCTTATCAAAATGTTTGAATTACAGGGGGTGATTTTTTGAGAGGGAGAAAGACCAGAGCAGGGGGAATGAGAAGGAGAAAGACCAGAGCAGGGGGAATGAGAGGGGGAAACACCAGAGCAGGGGGAATGAGAGGGGGAAACACCAGAGCATGGGGAATGAGAGGAGGGAACGCCATAGAAGGGGGAATGAGAGGGGGAAACACCAGAGCTGACCATGTATTATAACTTAACCACCCCACATCTCCTGATAAACACTCATTTAGTTAGTAATTAGTAATTAATTTACGTATCATTACTTAATCACATTATGGATTATATTGGTGGACACTGTTTACAAGTTCTAGACTTTCACTTTTCCTCACAACTTTGTCTTTAACTGCTCTTATACCAGCTTCTATTTGTACTTATTTATCCGTGTTTATCTCATCTTAATCATCACATCATGAAGTAATTGTGTAATGTAAGTGTGATCCAATCCAATCCACCTTTATTTATAAAGCATTTTAAAAACAACATAGTTAACCAAAGTGCTGATCACAATCTAAAATAAGCAATAACATATAGTAGTGACACAATAGAACAATAAAATAGCAATGCAAAAGAATTCTAAAAAGTAAAACTCATCCCTCGAACTCAAAGTTAAAAGCCAAAGAAAATAAATGAGTTTTAAGACGAGATTTAAAAAACGGGGAATGTCCAGGAGACAGAGATGTTACACACTTTTCCTTTCCAAGTGTTCACACTTACGAGCTGTGCTGTGGTTGAGCTGTGGCTCCGTCATACTTCTGAATTGCAGCCAACGGATGAGTAAGTGTATTAAGCACACTTTAAGTGATTATCTAAAACCACAAACTGCAGAGAATTTGTTGAGGAAACATGTGGAGACTCACCAGTGGTTGGGGAACGATCATTGAGATCCAAGACAGCGCTGCAATTGACTAGAAAAACAGAAAAAGGTTTTCAAAAAAGTGGTGGGCACAAAATGACTCATTATGAAAGGCACCAGAATGCAGGAAATAACATCAACTCTGTTATAAACTACACACACACACACACTGTGAACAGCATCTTTCACCGTTATGTGTGAGCAGATAACAGGAAGGCATTTATAATCTGATTAATTTTGCAAAATCCTGCAACACTCACCTCTGCAGACAGCTTCCTCCCAGGTCTAGAGAAAGTAAGAGAAGCACAGAGAAGAGTGAGACGTTAGTGCTAAACTTGTAAAATAATAAAGTAATCTGCAAAAATGTGCACAAACATGATGCAAATGCCAGCAGTGTGCAAAGATCTGCTGTGGTTTAAAGGGTTACTATGTTTTTTTTTGCCATTGTTTTTGTGTCTAAGTGGGAACAACAAACTTTCAAATTAGTTCAGTATTAGGCGAGAGAAACAAGCTGCTGCAAGGTAACGTCAAAGGGAAATTTCGCATTGTTCATTTTCGTCCACTAAAAGTTTTTTTTTTTTGCCGCTGACAGACTCAGATTATTACTCTAAGTGTCTGACAACATTATGGGATGGATCCCTACAGAGATAGACCTTTAAGTTAAAGAGTAAGATCCTTTTAGTTTAACAGGAAACAGCCCCGAAATCACCATCACCAAACTCCACCAGACTCCATGTAAATAATCAGGACTTTTATCATCATAAAACACACTTCATTCAAAGTGGACAGAAACAAAATTAAACTACCAAAAGCCGTCTTGGTTCATCTTTCCACTGTTCCAACAATCACCACTCTGGTTTGGTTGAAATAAATGCTTAATTCACCCATTTACCTGTGGAGATATGCTGGCTCTATACATGCTAAAAGTCCTGATTATTTACATGGAGTCTGGTGGAGATATGCTGGCTCTATACACGCTAAAAGTCCTGATTATTTACATGGAGTCCGGTGGAGATATGCTGGCTCTATACACGCTAAAAAGTCCTGATTATTTACATGGAGTCTGGTGGAGATATACTGGCTCTATACACGCTAAAAGTCCTGATTATTTACATGGAGTCTGGTGGAGATATGCTGGCTCTATACACGCTAAAAGTCCTGATTATTTACATGGAGTCTGGTGGAGATATACTGGCTCTATACACGCTAAAAGTCCTGATTATTTACATGGAGTCTGGTGGAGATATGCTGGCTCTATACACGCTAAAAGTCCTGATTATTTACATGGAGTCCGGTGGAGATATGCTGGCTCTATACACGCTAAAAGTCCTGATTATTTACATGGAGTCTGGTGGAAATATACTGGCTCTATACACGCTAAAAGTCCTGATTATTTACATGGAGTCTGGTGGAGATATGCTGGCTCTATACACGCTAAAAGTCCTGATTATTTACATGGAGTCTGGTGGAGATATACTTGCTCTATACACGCTAAAAGTCCTGATTATTTACATGGAGTCTGGTGGAGATATGCTGGCTCTATACACGCTAAAAGTCCTGATTATTTACATGGAGTCTGGTGGAGATATGCTGGCTCTATACACGCTAAAAGTCCTGATTATTTACATGGAGTCTGGTGGAGATATACTGGCTCTATACACGCTAAAAGTCCTGATTATTTACATGGAGTCTGGTGGAGATATGCTGGCTCTATACACGCTAAAAGTCCTGATTATTTACATGGAGTCTGGTGGAGATATGCTGGCTCTATACACGCTAAAAGTCCTGATTATTTACATGGAGTCTGGTGGAGATATGCTGGCTCTATACACGCTAAAAGTCCTGATTATTTACATGGAGTCTGGTGGAGATATACTTGCTCTATACACGCTAAAAGTCCTGATTATTTACATGGAGTCTGGTGGAAATATACTGGCTCTATACACGCTAAAAGTCCTGATTATTTACATGGAGTCTGGTGGAGATATGCTGGCTCTATACACGCTAAAAGTCCTGATTATTTACATGGAGTCTGGTGGAGATATACTTGCTCTATACACGCTAAAAGTCCTGATTATTTACATGGAGTCTGGTGGAGATATGCTGGCTCTATACACGCTAAAAGTCCTGATTATTTACATGGAGTCCGGTGGAGATATGCTGGCTCTATACACGCTAAAAGTCCTGATTATTTACATGGAGTCTGGTGGAAATATACTGGCTCTATACACACTAAAAGTCCTGATTATTTACATGGAGTCTGGTGGAGATATGCTGGCTCTATACACGCTAAAAGTCCTGATTATTTACATGGAGTCTGGTGGAGATATACTTGCTCTATACACGCTAAAAGTCCTGATTATTTACATGGAGTCTGGTGGAGATATACTTGCTCTATACACGCTAAAAGTCCTGATTATTTACATGGAGTCTGGTGGAGTTTGGGAAGGAATGTAGGTGAATAGGAAAAATATTTAAACTTATAAATATCAGCATGAAACTTCCCCAATTTAATACTGACATTAAGACAATATATGTTTGTATTACAAGTTTTCTGAAAAGGTTAAGTTTATAAATATGCAAATGAGACATTTACAGACAAATAAATGGTTTATTTCCACTAGTCTGAAAGGAGGCTTGTTATGGAAGATAAAGCGCACAAAACCTTCAACATTTTAAATGATTTTTTTGCCTGTAGTGTCTCCCATTAATTGGCAAAGAAAGATTTTAATGTTAATGTTTGATGTTTAAAGCAAGAGCAGAGTTTTCAGAGTGAAACATGTCTGGACATATTTCATATCTTACTGGAAGGAAACAATGCGATCCTTGTTACAGCAGTCTGACTCATAACAACGTTTTCTTTACTTGTGTGGTCCTGGCTTCTGAAACATCCCCTCCCACCTATACACCTGTTCCCATTTTCCTCATCAGCCCTGCAGTTTATAACCTGCCCACTTCCATTCACTCCTCGCCTGCATGTTTTTAGCTCAGAGCCACTTGGACCTTCCTGTCTGCCTGCGTATCCCTGAAACCTTAACCCTGGTAGCTGTACCTGAACCTGCCTGTAAGGTGAACTGTTGCCTACCGACGCCTATATTTCCAGACAAAATAGAATAGGAAAAGATGTTTACAGTATATGTCGTTTTGACACAAATACATATTAATAAATGACATGTTGATGTTTGAAAGTCTCGAGGTTTTGAAATAAATGCAGATATATAAATGTAATTTAAAAAAAATAATAATTATAATTATCGATTTGCAAATACAGAACCAAATATTCTAGAGCCTATTTTGCCGTCAATACTGCCGACGTTGTCTTTGCTGTAATCAGATCAGAATATATTGATGTTTAACATGAAGTATACTACTACTACTACCAAGGGCGTACATCTGATCTAACAGTAGGGGGGGGACAATAAACATAAAATTTCTGAAGAGTAATTTTTGAAGGGGACACAAATAATACAGCCACAATTATACTCGTAGAAGACATGCGTCAACTGAGGAAAGCAACATAAATATTAGGTTATGTCTGGGACAGAGGATATATACTTAACTGATCAGCCACTTAATTTCATATTGAGCAAAAAACAACTGTAGATCTCCAAAATTAACCCTAATATAAGTTCACACACATAACGTAAGGCTTATCGCCGTGGTAACGTTAGTTGTAGTGAGTGCATTTCTATCCAACAAGCTAGGTAACGTTACACTATATTACACTAACATAGCGAACTTTTTTGTCATGACTAATTCATTAACTACTCAGCATCATTTCTATATGAGAAAAGAAAACCTTAATCTGATGTTTAATGTGAATAAGACAGCTTTGAACCGTCTACTTACTACATTCCTGTCACTACCGATGTGACTAAAGCACGCAGTGGACCAAACCACTCTGAGGCAAAGGAGGGGGGACTCAAAATGTTTCTAAACTTAAAAAGCACTTTTTGGGGTTTGTATTGTTTTACTGCTTACACAGATATTTAAGTGTACATCATTATGTTATTTACAATACTCAGCATTGTTTTAATGATATTTCTAAGGGGGGACAACCCTTAGATTGGGGGGGTCGTGACCCCCCCGACCCCCCTGGGATTTACGCCCTTGACTACTACTACTACTACTACTATCATATTTTATCAATGGGAAACATCCATGTGTGCAGACACGGCTAGCAGCAGCAGACATGGAAAGACGTAGAAAACACCACGCAGCCTAAAGGCCGTTTACAGCTCTGTGGAGGCTCCACGCAGAGCTTTCACCTCAGCCTACGTAAGGTGTGTGATGGTTATACTGCTGTGTGTGTGTGTGTGTGTGTGTGTGTGTTTTTGTGTGTGTGTCTCTGTTTTTTGTGTGTGTGTGTGTGTAACTGTGTGTGTGTGTGTGTGTGTGTATCTGTGTGTGTGTCTCTGTTTTTTTGTGTGTGTGTGTGTGTGTGTGTGTGAGCGAGCATCTGTTTTGTGTGTGTGTGTGTGTGTGTGTGTGTATTTATATCTGTCTGTGTGTGTGTTTGTTTTTGTGTGTGTGTGTGTGTGTGTAACTGTGTGTGTGTGCGCGTGTGTAAATTTATATCTGTCTGTGTGTCTCTGTTTTTGTGTGTGTGTGTGTAACTGTGTGTGTGTGTGTGTGTGTATGTGTGTATCTGTGTGTGTGTCTCTGTTTTTGTGTGTGTGTGTGTGTGTGTGTGTGTCTGTGTGTGTGTATGTGTGTGTGTGTGTGTGTGTGTGTCTCTGTTTTTGTGTGTGTGTGTGTGTGTCTGTCTGTGTGTGTGTGTGTGTGTGTGTGCGTGCGCGCGTGCGTGCATCTGTTTTGTGTGTGTGTGTGTGTGTGTGTGTGTGTGTGTGTGCGTGCGTGCAGCGTGCATCTGTGTGTGTGTGTGTGTGTGTGTGTGTGTGTGTGTGTGTGTGTGTGTGTGTGTGTGTGTGTGTGTGTGTGTGTGTGTGTGTGTCTCTCTCTGTGTGTGTGTGTGTCTGTGTGTGTGTGTGTGTGTGTGTGTGTGTGTGTCTCTGTGTGTGTGTGTGTGTGTGTGTGTGTGTGTGTGTGTGTGTGTGTCTGTGTGTGCTAAGTGGAGCGTCTGTCACAGTGTGATTGGTTATGTCGCTGTCAGTCCCCTGCTCCATATCCTATCCACCAATCACAGCGTCTCTCGGATGAAAACACCTCAACATTTGGTAGCTTTGTGGG
>CM046795.1:36706020-36708520 GCA_025617405.1 Perca schrenkii
CACCCTGGACAGCCGGTAGACGTATAACCCATCATGTTGCTCGGTGACGTTGCAGGTCAGAGCTGATAGAGTCTCGGCCGCAGCTGCAGCAGCTGAAAATAAACAAGAAAACGGTCTGTTACTGAACAGCAAACGTGCTTGAGTGATTTCATATTTCACAATGAACGTCATTGTAGAGTATTTTATGGTTGCAATACATTAATAATGAATTGTAAAGGAGCTGCGGTGCAATGACACCACAAATTAGAGTAGGCTTAACCCTCCTGTGGTCCTCGGGTCAAATTTGACTGATTTTCTAAAAGTTTCTTTATCAGAAAATTGGGTTTCTTTAAACCAAAATTTTCAAACAAAAGTAAAATAAATGATCAGTTCACTACTTTTTTGAATTTGGGTGTTTTATTCAATTTTATAGCATTAAAAAGAACGTTGGAAAAAAAGTGACAAAAATGACAGAAAAAGCTTTAAAAAAAAACGTCAGAAAAAAAGCACAGAAAAACAACAACAAAAACGTCCAAAAAGCGCAGAAGAGAATTTACAAAAACATCGGGAAAAGGGGAAAAAAAACTTGTAAAAAAGTAACAAAAATGACGAAAAAAGTAACAAATGAGAAAAAAGTAACAAATGAGAAAAAAGTAACAAAAACGACGAAAAAAGTAACAAATGAGAAAAAAGTAACAAATGAGAAAAAAGTAACAAAAATGACAAAAAAAGTAACAAATGACGAAAAAAGTAACAAATGAGAAAAAAGTAACAAAAATGACGAAAAAAGTAACAAATGAGAAAAAAGTAACAAATGCCGAAAAAAGTAACAAATGAGAAAAAAAGTAACAAAAATGACGAAAAAAATTAACAAATGACAAGAAAAAAGTAACAAATGAGAAAAAAAAGTAACAAAAAGCGACGAAAAAAAGTAACAAATGAGAAAAAAAGTAACAAATGAGAAAAAAAGTAACAAAAGACAAAAAGTAACAAATGAAAAAAAGTAACAAATGAGAAAAAAAAGTAACAAAAATGAGAAAAAAAGTAACAAAAATGACAAAAAAAGTAACAAATGACGAAAAAAGTAACAAATGAGAAAAAAGTAACAAAAATGACGAAAAAAGTAACAAATGACGAAAAAAGTAACAAATGAGAAAAATAACAAAAACGACGAAAAAAGTAACAAATGACGAAAAAAGTAACAAAAATGACGAAAAAAGTAACAAATGAGAAAAAAGTAACAAATGCCGAAAAAAGTAACAAATGAGAAAAAAGTAACAAAAATGACGAAAAAATTAACAAATGACGAAAAAAGTAACAAATAAGAAAAAAGTAACAAAAACGACGAAAAAAATAACAAATGACGAAAAAAGTAACAAATGAGAAAAATAACAAAAACGACGAAAAAAGTAACAAATGACGAAAAAAGTAACAAAAATGACGAAAAAAGTAACAAATGAGAAAAAAGTAACAAATGCCAAAAAAAGTTACAAATGAGAAAAAAGTAACAAAAATGACGAAAAAATTAACAAATGACGAAAAAAGTAACAAATGAGAAAAATAACAAAAACGACGAAAAAAGTAACAAAAATGATGAAAAAAGTAACAAAAATGATGAAAAAAGTAACAAAAACTACGAAAAAAGTAACAAACGACGAAAAAGTAACAAATGACGAAAAAAGTAACAAATGAGAAAAAAGTAACAAAAACTACGAAAAAAGTAACAAATGACGAAAAAGTGACAAAAATGACGAAAAAAGTAACAAACTACGAAAAAGTGACAAAAATGACGAAAAAAGTAACAAAAACGATGAAAAAAGTAACAAATGACGAAAACATCGGGAAAAGTTGTACAGTGAGGACAGTACGAGGCTTAGTGTTTATGGAGTCTGGGTAGTGCTATGAGATGGGGGGGGGTAGGGGGTAGCAATACTATCTTCTGTGGTAATACACAGACAGTACTGATCCTTTATTGTATAAATAGCACGTGAGAATTTAACTTTTTGCTATTAGAATAATAAGTGAAATGCTTTCTCAGTCCACTAGCACAAACAGAAATGTCTCTTTTTCTAGATATGAAGTATGCGGTGACCATAGGCGCCGATACCGTGGGTGCTCCGGAGCTCGAGCACCCACGGAAAATACTGAGCACCCTAAGTGTGCCAGGCTGCCAGTAGGCTACATTCATTCAAAATTAAACATTACAGTTGGTGCTGAGTGGAGCGTCTGTCATAGTGAGATTGGTTATGTCGGTGGCATTGATTCTTAAAGGTATAGTGGAGGATTTTCTTTTTCCAGGTGGATCATCAAGACTATTGGTCCTCCTGGTTGTCAATCATTCTGGTGATATGTTTACGTCCCAAGCTTTCAGGTGTATATGTGTGGTGAGCTTGAGCTACGGTTTCAGCCATTCATTGAAGCATCGAGGTTTTTGGGAGAATATTTCACACGCTGGCGTGCGCTAAAAGCACAGGTTGGGCTTCCCACTGATGCCTCAGTCGTGAAGTTTCTACTCCACAGG
>CM046795.1:36713520-36723520 GCA_025617405.1 Perca schrenkii
CTTGAGTCCGCCTTTGTACCCTGACATTATCTGTGGATGCATGGCTGGTCGTATATGGCTGCCAAGGTTATGGTTAGGGTATGGGTGAGTGAGTGTGAGTGTCTGGGTGCCTGGGGATTGTGTTGTTACGGGATATGCTGTTCTGTGTAATGTGGTCACGACTCTGCGAAATGTTGATGTAATGTATTAGTATACAACTTATTAGCTGCATGATTGTGTAATTTACACTATGTAGTTATTTTAAAAATTATAATTGGATACATTTTTAGAAAGGCCTGACCAAGGACTGGGGTTGCAAATTAGCCAATTGGCTAGAAACCTTTTTATGCAACACATCTACTCACATTGTTATGGACTGACTATGATAATTGTATGTAATAATGTGTGCTGCATTGTCCTTGATAAATAAACTAATAGCCTCTTTACATTTTTGTTTTGTTGCGTTTAGTAACTTTTTTTTAAAGATTATTTTTGGGGCTTTTCCGCTTTTATTTGACAGGACCTCTCTATCTGTCTATCTATCTGGATGTCCCTCCACCTAGTCCTGGGTCTTCCCTGAGACCTCCTCCCAGCTGTAACACCTCTATAGGGGGACATCCTTACCAGATGCCTGAACCACCTCAACTGCTCAGCTTTGAACCAAACAGCAGTAAATTCAGTAATGATGCCTTCAGGACACGGCAGTTTATTTCCACTGTGTACTTCAGTGAAATCTGCAGAGTCAGCTGACTTGAGGCCCCAAAGTCTCTGCAGGTCTGTGAGCGTCACTCCAAGATGAGAGCTGAAAGGAAGCAAGCTACGCTACACAGCCGCTCCCCTTGTGGTCTGAACCTGACTGAAGTCTCTGCTGGTCTACAGTATATACTGGATGTGCTGCATCACTGGCTGACAGCTGATGAACGGAGTCTTTGTAAACACTTCTGGTCATAGGTGCCGATTTATGCTTTCCTCTGTGGGTGAAATTTATAAAAGTTACTGCGTGCACATTCCACCTTCTGGCAGGTGCAGGACAAATGAAAGTACTTAAAACGAAAAGAATATAATGTCCGCAACACTGCTTTAAACTCCCATATTTAATATAAAATGCAACGTTTCGACCCAATATATATACAGTGCAGGCCAAAAGTTTGGACACACCTTCTCATTCAATGTGTTTCTTTATTTCCATGACTATTTACATTGTAGATTTTCACTGAAGGCATCAAAACTATGAATGAACACATATGGAATTATGTACTTAACAAAAAAGTGTGAAATAACTGAAAACATGTCTTATATTTTAGATTCTTCAAAGTAGCCACCCTTTGCTTTTTTTGATAACTCTGCAAACCCTTGGTGTTCTCTCAATGAGCTTCATGAGGTAGTCACCTGAAATGGTTTTACCTTCACAGGTGTGCTTTGTCAGGGTTCATTAGTGGAATTATTTCCCTTATTAATAAAAAAAGCAAAGGGTGGCTACTTTGAAGAATCTAAAATATAAGACATGTTTTCAGTTATTTCACACTTTTTTGTTAAGTACATAATTCCACATGTGTTCATTCATAGTTTTGATGCCTTCAGTGAGAATCTACAATGTAAATAGTCATGAAAATAAAAAGGAAACGCATTGAATGAGAAGGTGTGTCCAAACTTTTGGCCTGTACTGTATTTATAAATACTATATAAAATGCAATATAGTATTTATATAAAATGCAATATATATATATATATATATATATATATATATATATATATATATTAAATATGGGAGTTTAAAGCAGTGTTGCGGACATTATATTCTTTTCCTCTGTGGGTGCCCACGGCGCATGCCCTTTAAAAAAAAAAAGAAAAGAAAAAAGTAGTCAAACTGTTTTTTAAGAAAAACCTTAGGAAATGGACAGCGGCCGACACGAACACACGCCTATTACCTCGATAATAATCTTTCAACTCAGGACAGCGCCACTTCTCACAAATCGTGGGAAATTAAGAATCAATGCCACCTGTCTGCACTGATGGTGGATGTTGACGATGCACTTGCATCATTAGGTTTTGCTTTTTTAATAACAAATCTGTCCTTTTAGTCTCACTCTGATTACTTAATGCACATGCACGCACTGTGTAGTGGTGGGATGGTGGGGGGGTCACTAAAGAGGTGTTTTTTATCCGAGAGATGCTGTGATTGGTGGATAGGATATGGAGCAGGGGACTGACAGCGACATAACCAATCACACTGTGACAGACGCTCCACTTAGCACCAACTGCTATGTTTAATTTTGAATGAATGGCAGTCTGGCACTCTATTCTTCTGGTCTCTTCTTCTCTCTTCAGATGGAGGTCCAGATCTGTCTCAGAGTGATCAGAAAGTTTGGTACGATGATACACTAGTTCTAATTTTTTTTTTTTTAAATGTAAAAGTCCTAAAATGAATCCAACATATTAGCAAATATAAATCCCAACTGATAATAGGAATAATACTGGCCTGTAGGTAAGGTAGTAACTCCACAGATACAGTTAATTTTTAAGGATTATGTGCCGCATGTATTTTTAACATTAAGAGTCCACCATCGTCTCTGTCTGTTCCTCTGGATCTGACCGAGTATGATCAGTGTATCTGCTCTGCTGCTGCTGCTGCTGCTCTGTCCTTCTACACCATGTGTGTCAAACCAACACGGTCTCACGGCAGTTCGTCAAATGGTCACGTTATACGCTGATGACTGGTTACCAGTTGCTGCCTGCATCCGCTTCAAGACACTAGTACTTGCATACAGGGCCACGAGCAGTGTTGCCACAGTTACTTTGAAAAAGTAATTTAGTTACTTTACAGATTACTTGATTTTAAAAATAACAAAGTTAGATTACAAGTTACTTTATTAGTTACATGCAGCAGCTGCCGACAACACCCCCACAGCCTCAACATAAACATGACAACAGGTTTACTGTGAGGCAGCTCAGCGTTGCCAGTAGTAGATCTGGTTTATTATGGCACCAAAGAGAGCCAGTCAACCGTGTTTAAGGGCAGCATTTCCTTTACAACATAGGCCTACTGCCCCAACAACTTCTTCAACTCTCCCCCACTTACTGGTTTAGCACTGAAGTCCAGCTTTAGTTGTTTGGGTGGTGGGGGGCCTCCTGCTCTCTGCTTCACTCCACCTGCTGGGACTTTCTCTGTAACTTTGACTGCAGCGCTGCGACTCCAAATGGTTCTTCAAATTTGACGTAGTCGCCACCAGCACAGAGTGTACAACCAACCTTAATACTGCCGTCTTTAGCTGACTAAATAGTGACTGGGTTTCCAGCTAGAAAACGCGCATCTCTCTCCTCCCTCCATTGTTGTTTACGTTTGTGTTCCTGCGTGGTAACGTGAACTGTCCTCATGCTGAAAACGTGACTTGTCGCATACGTGTCTTCACTCCCCGAGACGCAAGAAGAAAGCAAAAATATATATTTTTACTAAGGAAAATGACAAATAGTAACGCACAGTGACTTGGATAAGTACCTTTAATCTGATTACTGGTTTGGAATTGGTAACGCGTTAGATTACTAGTTACTGAAAAAAGTGCAAGTGCTCAGATACTAGTAATGCGTTACGTGGCATCACTGGCCACGAGCGGATCAGCCCCAGCTTACATCCAGGACATGGTCAAACCATATACCCCAACCCCCCCACTTCGCATCAGCCAACCTGCATGCTGCCCAATCACAGCGAGGGAGAACTAATCACTCAACGAAATCCAGACTGTTCACTGTTCTGGCTCCCAAATGGTGGAACGAACTCCCTATCGACATCAGGATGGGCGAAAGCCTACACATCTTCCGCCGAAGGCTAAAAACACATCTCTTCAGACTACACCTCGGATAAAATGTCTCATATGTCTCTTTGTAGCTTAGCTTATTTAAAGCTAATGTACTTGCACATACTACTTGTTGTCTGGAGTTTGAACCTTCACCGTTGAACGCACTTAGTTGTAAGTCGCTTTGGATACATGTCATGTAATGTTATTTTTAATCTATTGATTTGTGTTCACGGGGAAGTTTTTTTCTGTGGTGGCCAGCACGAAATGGTCTTTACGGAGATTAACGGGGAAAGCAAACGTCACAGGAAGACGGCCGCGGGGAACGTGCGACAATGAAGGGATGGTTAACGGGGAAACAAAACGCCACACATGGGAAGCAATCCCCGGTTTTCGGGGTGAATGTCCTGAATTGTTTGGCAGATTTATCGACCTTTGACATCCAGAAATTCCCACAGAAGCAGCGAGTTTGCATATTCAGGCCTTGTTGTAAAATATTTTAATGAGCTGAGTTAATATGTCCCTGTTATTATGAGTTCATCAGTTAATGCAGACGTTTACATGTGTTTGTGTTATGCACTAATGTTACCAGCAGAGGTCAATGTGGTTATATGAGACCTATTGGGGTGGCGATTGTCTCGCGAGACAACGCAAGTTTTTGTGGTTGGGTGGTTGCCAAAACAAAATCTACAAAGAAGTAGCTGTTGTCATGTAATATATAAAATTAAAAGCTATTTAATGCTTGTATTATTCGCTGGACCATTGCTCTTGTTAAGTTGCAGTTAAGACTTTTAATTTACATTTCGTTGTTCTTTTGAGTGACTATAATACTTTTTTTTTATAATCGATTAAAAATTTAGATTTTAGTTTTTTGATAAATGTAAATATCTGACGTAAACAAACTATTTTACAGCATCACAAATTATTAATAAATCACACCTGTCTCTGTTCCCACAAACTCCAGTCCTCTGCTTTTGATTTTTTTAGTGCTTATAACATGTGTATGGTTAAAAAACATTTAAAAAGTGCACTGTGTGATAAGCATTTAAAATCAAACTCACAATGTTAAAGGAGAAATCCGGCTCAAAATGAACCTAGGGGTTAATAACACAATGTGTACTGAGTCAAGCGTTCTCAGGGATCTGTTTTCATGCTAATCGAATGTGACCAGTTTTAGCGTAAATTGCTAGTTAGCTTATAAAGCTTGTCGTTGAAGTAAAAATAAATCTCTATTTCTGCACCACTAACATAGCTCAAAATATCACCACACTTCCACGGTAGCATAATGAGGGTCCCTACATGTAAACTGAAGCATTGAGAACTTTGTAAGTGTACAGACAGCTTATTAAAAAGATAGATACTGTTCACGAATACAGGCGGGCGCCATCTTGGGAAAACGCCGTGCAACCAGTAACCAGTAACTTAGCTCAAACACAGTGATTTTTTTTTTACTTTAGCCTCTGCCCCTTCGACTAGCTAATTAGCGGTTTGAGCTAAAACCATTGACATATATATAATGGACCAATAGACCCCGTTGCTCTGGTCTGAGACCAGTGAAGGATATTAGAAGCACTTTTCCGGTGATCTCTTCCCTTACTGAGCAGCCTCCAACTGAGAGAGACAACGTAGATGTGACGTGAGCAACGTGTCTGAAAGTGTGAAGTCTTCTGGTAGCTGTGCTGAGAGAAATCTCAATCATTCCCAATCTTACAGAGACGGAGAGTGTAGGTATATGTAAGGAGATAACATAGACACAGGCTAATTACTGATCACTAACATGCTAGTTAACATTAGTAATTAAACCTAAACAGCTAATGTAAGTCCAAACTGCCTGTGAGCTTCTCCTGTACTATACGGTAATTCCTCTACTGTGTGACCATCCCACTCTCACTCAAAAGCGTACAAATAACACGGGTTTACACTTTGAAAATACGTGGAATGTGTACGCCAAAGTAAAATTTTGCGTACAGTAGATACGTGTGGCGCTCCAATTACAATGGAGACCGGTCCATTCATAGTATAAAGAGACGCGGGACCGCGTAAGGAGGTAGGTTGGGGTGGCTGATGGGTAAAACCCTGGACTTTCACGTTGGAGATCGGGGTTCGCGTCCTGCGTGTGGTGATTTTCAGCCTTTTTGTTAAGCCGTGTATTAGCGTGTTTTAGCGGTTATGTGCCGTGTTTTAGTGAGTTTGTTTTTGTTAAGCCTTCCCCAATGTTTCTTCCCTAAACCCAACCGTTTCCAACCGTTTATTAGCGTGTTTTTTTTTTGTAGCAAGCCGCGTGCATATAGAACGCACCGGGCGTTTTATATGCACGCGCCGCGGCTCGCTACAAAAAAAAAACACGCTAATAAACGGTTGGAAACGGTTGGGTTTAGGGAAGAAACATTGGGGAAGGCTTAACAAAAACAAACATAACAAACTCACTAAGATTTTATAAGACTCACTACTTTTATACATTGTCGTGTTTCTTTAGAAATAAAAAATTGACAAATAGTCTTTAAACACTTCAGATGTAAAGTTATTTACAGTCAAGTGACGTAAAAAAAAAAATGGCGGTCAGTGGAATGCTAACAGGAGGTGATACCTTTGTAGCAACAAAATGGCGCCATCGGAGGTTCGAGTTCTGAAGTTCGAGTTCTTGGCTAAAACTGGTCACATCAGAAAGCTGAAGTTAACAGATCACTTCTGACAACTTTTTACTCATCTTTTGTTGACTTTGTTAACTTTCGCCATGATCTGCTGGTTTGGCAATTTGAGTGTAACCAACAAGAACAGACTGGGAAAAATTGTAAATATATATCTCGGAAAATAATTGGCACTGACCTCAACAGCATTAGGTCTGTGTATGAGGCCAGAGCCACACAGAGGGCAATGGCCATTTTGGCTAACACCACTCACCCATTACACTCTGAGTTTTGCCTCCCACCATCTGGAAGGAGGTATACCTTCCGAAAACGTGCCCGGTCTAACAGATACCTGAGATCATTTGTACCATAAGCTGTTGGTTTCTCAATAAACTATAGGTCATCTGCCATCCCTGCCCATTTCACAGCATATACTGTACTTGTCATCTTTTTAAGTGTAGTGCACATGTGTATTTATGTTTTTATCTATTTACTATTTTAGGTTTTATGTGCTTTTTTTGTGTTAATGTTTATGTGTTGGCTACATGGTGTGAACCAAATTGCCCCTTGGGGATATTAAAGACATTTCAACTTCAACTTCATTAGCATGAAAACATATCCCAGAGAATGGTCGACTAGGTACACATGTGTTATTAACCCCTAGGTTAATTTTGCACCGGATTTGTCCTTTAACACATGTTCACCCACAAGCAGAAAAACAGTCCAATTAAATCTGCAGATTTTTTATAATAGTACATAATTACTATTGAATAAATACAACTGAGACGACCCTTTAAAATCATTTTATTTAGCAGAAAACAAAACAAAAGTAAAGACATATAAATGTAAAGCAACATCATTTTCTAGCCATTTTTTTATATATTATAACCCCAAAACAGACAGATTATCTTTCATTTAGCCTACATCTTTTCAATCAAAAATATTTCCAAAATATATTTATATAAAAATCCATAAGAGTCACTTTTACTGAATCATTGAAGAGTTACATTTGGGTTAAAGTATACTTTAGTAATTTTAAAATATTTAATCATTCATTTACATAATTAAAGGAGAGAGGATTCTGGATACTACAAAATAAAAGCACAAACACATTTCATAATAACCTGATCAGTAGTATTGCTGTCTTTAAAGCTGCATTAATTCATATTTTCTATATATTTTAAATCCAGTGTAATGAGATTTTAAAAGGAACACTTTTAGATTGGCCATTGTTCACAACTTTAATTGCAGCCCTAATGTCAATGTAATCTGTTTTTTTAAGGCGGTTTTGCTGCCAAAAAAACAAACAATTAATGCAGCTTTAAGTAGCAGAAACTGTGGGAGCTACCTCCAATAAAACTTGCATACAAAGATAAAAGAAAGGAAGACAGGATATATAAAAGTAAGCCAACAAAAGCCCCATAAATCAAAGAATATAAAAAAGCATAAAGGCAATAAAAAAACTGATTTAACAGCGTTGTATTTTCCTGATGTCATGTAAACCATAAAGCTGATTTCTGCTTAATCCAGAGTCCAGAAGCCCTGAGATCCAACATAAAGTCTATATATCACACATTGGACTTCTCCGTATACATCACAGAGAGACTCTTTAAGGTGATATATTCCTCTTTTATTTATTATAAGATATAAATAAATCTCCCAACTTCCACAGTGAGGAAGATTAAAAGCACTATCGATCAGTTAGAGCTCTGACAGTCCACATCATGTGGTATTACGGTCAGAAAACCTGATGGAAAGTTCTCTTCCTTTTTATTTTCCATCCCTTTTTTGTCAACGGTGGATCATACAGTCACTGGTTTTTTTTTATCCCATCATTTTTGCGCTGTGATCTCTGACCTCTGACATCAGAAATAATCTGAAGCCAGTGACAACTGGGAATTAGAATTCAAAGTCTGTTTTTATTGTTGCATTCGCTGGAAGCCCTGATACACAAAGCCAACGTTTAACGTTAATATTTCATAAGCTTCTTGCCTGAAATTGTCAAGTTTTAAAAAGCTTAAAAGAACTGTATAGGTATGTGACATTTAAGTCGACGTGAAGAAGTTGAAAAAGGTTACATTTTGGACAGAAGCACACAGTGGACGCCAGGGCTGTAGTACTTGAGTCCAGACTCGTCTTGGACTCGGACAAAGTTGGACTTGACTAAAAGCCCGGGTGGACACAAATCACAACTTTTCTAGAGACTGTAAAGACGCAAAGCGTTGGCTCAGTCGTCCTTTGGCGGCATCCATTGTTTGAGGTCAGCTTTGTGTATCAGGGCACTTAATCTGGTCAAGAACGTCAGCCTGGTATTACAAAGTAAATACTAGGCTTACACCAGCTGCTACATACAATAGACTTTGGCGAAGTTCCAGCCAGACCAGCTCTTTTACAACCAGACAACATCTCACAGAGAACAGTTATCGCTGCGAGAGTGAAGTCTGGAAATTGTAATTCTGCAACACAGACTAGTTATAGCATCTGATATATTCAGACACTTGGTTTGTTGGATCGTTTGGGAGAAATCTGGTGCTTTTCAGGACTGCAGACATGATCTTCCAGTTCAAAACCGGGAACAAAGACTTTACCTTTATAACCTTTTGACATGCGCATAGTCCTAGAGGTCTAAAAAACACACTATCAACTTTCAGTGTGACTTTCATAAGCACTCACACATGACAACGCGTTCTCGGTTAGGGCTTTCTTGGTGAGATTTGGTGCGTGTAAGACTTTCGAGAGGAAGTACTGAAGAGGAAGTCAGTGAGAGCTTGTTAAATATTGAGTGTTTCTCAATGAACTTCATGGTTCACTGCCGCAAACCGCAAGGACGAAAATAAATCTTTGAGCGGATATTGCAAGACTAGAAGTGGGGAATATTAAGAGACGGGAAAAAATGTGTCGACATTTAGAACCAATTTCTTTCCCAGTATTCCCTTTTAGACCATATTTTGATGGTTAAACCAGGCCAGCTCATCTGTTTTAACCAATTTTACTTCATAGAATCATACTTCTCGTCATGCCTAATCTGGTTGTCTGACACCAAACAAGTTAACGGACTTTGTAAGTTTCCAGCGGTTCATAAAATAATGTCTTAGCGCCCAATCACACCATCATTTCTAACAAAGCTTCAGAAGAAGTGTGTAAATCAGTGGTTGGACTTGCAGTGGCGAAAGTAAACACGCATTCACACGGTTTCCTATATGCAAAGGGTCAGGACAGTCCTGACCTTTTGAGGGAACGGATAGCCAGAGAATCTCAAATGGAGCCAGCTAGTGTAAAATCACTTTACACTAACTGGCTCTAATAGAGTATCGCTCTACTGCTCCACAAAAGAGATGTGGTGTGATTTCTGTTGTCAATTTAGCAATTGAGCTAGCAAGTTGCTAAATTGATAGTTAGCTGGGGGTTAGACCTATGTTCCCACAGACCTATGTTACCACAGACCTATGTTCCCACATTTCTAAGATTTTTCTAAAAATAAGGCGAGGCGGTTAGCTGGTAGCAGGCAAGCTAACTTTGCGTGTTATGCTGCATAACAGTCAGAGTCGGAGGTCAGAATATCCCAGTTGAAATTCCCAAATTCTGACCATCCAAAAAGCTCCA
>CM046795.1:36731020-36733520 GCA_025617405.1 Perca schrenkii
GTGTCCGGTTTTATTTCGGCTTCCATGTTAACAGGTTAGAGCAGGGGTGTCAAACTCATTTTCACTAGGGGCCAACACTGGAAAAAGAGAATCACACCAAGGGCTGGACATGTAGAATTTATTGACGTGCTTTTGTTACTGCATGTCACTTTTTTTTAACATTCTGATAGCTTTTTTCCCAATTTTCGTAGTTTTTTCCGATGTTTTTGTGGCTTTGTCAGACATTTGTCACCTTTTTGTAAATTTGTTGCTTTTTCCAACATTTTAGTACGCTTTTTGTCTACAAAAGTCATCAAAAGAGTTCCTTCTGGGGGAATTTCTGAGTCTCAGAGTCAGCAAATCTGCCATATTCTGCTTTGAATGTCCTGTAATTGCAATTTAAAAAAACACTATTTCCTGGGATTTTGGTTTGGTGCACAACTAGGTGGGCCAAAATGTATTGTGAACCCAAATTGATATATACGGGCCGGATCTAAATCTACAAGGGGCTGGATTTGGCCCGCGGGCCTTGAGTTTGACACGTGGGTTAGAGCGAGCACACTGCCTACATGACACGCACATCTCAGACGAAAAAGCGTGCATGCTAGAAAAAGGACCGACGCCTATTTTTCACGTAACACGCAAGCGTGTTGGAAGCGTTTCCAGACAAAATAGAATAGGAAAAGATGTTTAAATGTCGTTTAGACACAAATACATATTAATAAATGACATGTTGATGTTTGAAAGTCTCGAGGTTTTGACATAAATGCAGATATATAAATGTAATTTTAAATAATAATAAATAATTATCAATTTTCTAATATTGTACCTCAGCGTGTCAGACACCTTTCTGGTGTGTAAAGACGTAGAAAACACCACACAGCCAGTGTGTACGAGGCCTTCCTTTTTCCAAGTATATGAGGCGTGCTGCTGTGGTTGAGCTGTGGCTCCGTCATACTTCTGAATTGCAGCCAACGCATGAGTAAGTGCACACTTTAAGTGATTATCTAAAACCACAAACTGCAGTGAATTAGTTGATGAAACATGTGGAGACTCACCAGTGGTTGGGGGACGGGCCATGAGATCCAAGACAGCGCTGCAGTTGACTAGAAAAACAGAAGAGATGTGGAGCCCAGATTAGTAAATGTGTTGAGTTCTAAATTAAATAGTCTTAAATTCACTGAAGTAGGCCTATTGTGTTCTAGGTCTTAAATCATTTTAAACAGTTTTGAATTTCCGCTATAGTCCAAATAAAATTATCTGTATTACGACTAAAAATGAGACCAAGTGCAAGTTATACTGCAACCAATCAGCTTTCGGGCCCTATGTTGCACCCGGGGCACCACAGCCCAAGTGTCTTTGCTAGTTTAAGACCGACCCAGGTGTCAATTTCCCGTCCAGCGCCCACGTTGTTTAAATAGCAAATGCACCTGGGTCCATCTGTGGCCCATGGTCTTACAGGGAGGTGTGTTCAGGTGCATTCTGGGCGTGCTGGTCTTACAGGGAGGTGTGTTCAGGTGCATTCTGGGCGTGCTGGTCTTACAGGGAGGTGTGTTCAGGTGCATTCTGGGCGTGCTGGTCTTACAGGGAGGTGTGTTCAGGTGCATTCTGGGCGTGCTGGTCTTACAGGGAGGTGTGTTCAGGTGCATTCTGGGCGTGCTGGTCTTACAGGGAGGTGTGTTCAGGTGCATTCTGGGCGTGCTGGTCTTACAGGGAGGTGTGTTCAGGTGCATTCTGGGCATGCTGGTCTTACAGGGAGGTGTGTTCAGGTGCATTCTGGGCCTGCTGGTCTTACAGGGAGGTGTGTTCAGGTGCATTCTGGGCGTATTGCTATCTTGAGGCAGCGGGAAGTGATCGCACCATTGACCAACAAAAACCTGGTCTAAAGTCAATAACGCAGCATTTCATTGTTATTTAAACAGAGAATTATGGAGGATATATTAATTCATAATTCAATTTGAAAGTCAAGGTACAAATCCTCCATCATAACAGCAATGCTCCAAGGTCCAAACGCGCCTGGCTTTTAAAGGGAATGGGAGATGACCCTCTGATTGTGTTTTTGGTTTATTAGGCCCAATGTTCCCACATTTCTAAGATTTCTTTCCCAAAATTAGGCCCTATGTTCCCACATTTCCTTTTTCATAAATTTGTATCAGATTTCATCCCACTTTCTCCCAACTTGTCAGCCATTCACACCCAAACTATTATCCCTAACCCTAATTTTAAGAAAAATCTTAGAAAATATTCTAAATAAAGAATATTGTCACTGTCAATTTTGCTCCTCTTGTTCAAATAAAATGTCGTCCATTAAATTCCCCAAGTCTTTTTCATTTTTTGGCAAATTTATCTTTCCAATCTTTGCCCCCCACCAAACCCCTTTTTGTCTGTCGCATACAAAGGGCTGACCCCAAAAGTATTATGCTAATGGTTATTTTAGTCTTTCCAAACCTCCCACATCGTGAACAGCACGAGTCTTGCACGGTTATGTGTGGGCAGATAACAGGAAGGCATTATTAATCTG
>CM046795.1:36751020-36753520 GCA_025617405.1 Perca schrenkii
GTTCAACAGCACCTTTTTTTAATAATTAATGGACTGATACAGACCGTGATAAAGTTGGTTTTATATTGGACGTTGGTTATGCAGCTTGACTTTTTCACCTCTCCATCTCAGAGCAACTCCATCTTTTTTTTTTTTTTTTAAAACCCACCCTTTGATTTTATAATAATTTTTTCCCCTTTAAAAAAAATGCTATAAATCTATAATCTTGACCTTTTGACTTACACATGTCAAAATATCTTTGATTTTTTTTGTGTGTTATGTGTAGGGTAGTTGGCTGAGTTCATATCTTGTTGGTGATTACTGGACGGTGTGTGCTTTCGCAGTTTTTTTATTTATTTTTATCTAAATTTGTTTTATTTTTTTTTATTTTTTTATTTTTTATTTTTTATTTTTTTATTTTTTTATTTTTTATTTTTTTTATATTTTTTCTAACTTTTATATAGTTTTTAAAAAGTTTTAATTTTTTTTTATTTTTATTCTAACTTTTATATAGTTTTTAAATTTTTATATTATCTTTATTTTATTTTAAAATACTTTTTTAATGTATTCATATATATATATTCAATTCAATTCAATTCAGTTTTATTTATAGTATCAAATCATAACATAGGTTATCTCGAGACACTTTACAGATAGAGTAGGTCTAGACCACACTCTATAATTTACAAAGCAACCAACAATTCCAACAATTACAGTAATTCCCTCAAGAGCAAGCAGTGCGACAGTGGCGAGGAAAAACTCCCTCTTGGGAAGAAACCTCGGACAGACCCAGGCTCTTGGTAGGCGGTGTCTGACGGGCCGGTTGGGGGGTGTGATGAACAGTGGCGATAATAGTCACATTAATAATAGAACAGTGACTGGATGTAGCGGGAAGCTGCAGGGTTCAGCAGGAAGCTGCAGGGTTCAGCAGGACGCAGCAGGGCACCGTTGAGCTCAGCAAGGAGTGCAGCAGGACCACGGCGACAGCTGGAACCAGGATCTTGGTGCCAACGTTCTCCAAGGAAATACGCTGGGGGAAAAAAACATAAGGACTCCGGGGAAACTCCCCCAGAAGCTAGGATTAGTAACTAGCATTTCCGGGACGGGATACACGCAAATAGTAATAGTAATAGTAATAGAGAGGGTAGAGGAGAGAGCAGCTCAGTGTGTCAAAGGAAGGAAGTCCCCCGGCAGTCTAGAACTATAACAGCGTAACTATAACAGCGTAACTAAGAGAGACAGGTCATAAGGAGAGGTAGCTTTTTCGGGCTTAGAACTCTCCCCCCTGCCGGATCGGGCTTGGCTGGCCTGCCTCCCTCTACTTTGTTATGTATTATTAATCTAACAATTATGAAGAGAAGCAGTTGGGCCAGTTAGGTGAACACTGCAACTCCTCACTTCCTAACTATAAGCTTTATCAAATAGAAGAGTTTTAAGTTCATTCTTGAAAGCGATTACAGTTTCTGCCCCCCCGAACCCAGATCGGGAGCTGGTTCCATAGGAGAGGAGCCTGATAACTGAAGGCTCTGGCTCCCATTCTACTTTTAGAGACTCTAGGTACCACCAGTAACTCTGCATTCTGGGAGCGCAGTGCTCTAGTGGGACAATAGGGTATTAGGAGCTCTTCTAGATATGATGGTGCTAGACCATTTAGAGCTTTGTAGGTCAAGAGAAGGATTTTAAACTCAATCCTGTATTTTACAGGAAGCCAGTGCAGAGAAGCTAATACAGGAGAGATATGATCTCTTTTCTTAGTTCTTGTGAGAACACGCGCTGCAGCATTCTGGATCAGCTGGAGAGTCTTAAGGGACTTATTTGAGCAACCTGACAGTAGGGAATTACAATAGTCCAGCCTAGACGTAACAAATGCATGAACTAGTTTTTCAGCGTCGTTTTGAGACAGGATATTCCTAATTTTGGCAATGTTACGAAGATGAAAAAAATGCTGTTCTTGAGGTTTGTTTTAGATTGGCATTAAAGGATATATCCTGATCAAAAATAACTCCTAAATTTCTGACAGTAGTGCTGGAGGCCAGGGCAATACCATCCAGAGTAGCTATGTCTTTAGATAATGAGGTTCTGAGGTGTTTAGGTCCCAGTACAATAACTTCAGTTTTGTTAGGGTTTAACATCAGAAAATTATATGTCATCCAGGATTTTATATCTTTAATGCACGCTTGAAATTTAGCTAGCTGACTGGTTTCGTCTGGCTTGATTGACAAGTATAATTGGGTGTCATCTGCATAACAGTGAAAGTTAATTGAGTGTTTCCTAATAATATTGCCTAGAGGAAGCATATATAGGGAGAAAAGAATTGGTCCAAGCACTGAGCCTTGAGGAACCCCATGGCTAACTTTAACGTACTTGGAGGATTTATCATTAACATTAACAAATTGAGATCGATCAGAGAAATAAGACTTAAACCAGCTTAGTGCGATTCCTTTAATGCCAACCAAGTGTTCCAATCTCTGTAACAGGATTGAATGGTCAATAGTGTCAAATGCAGCACTAAGATCTAGTA
>CM046795.1:36763520-36843520 GCA_025617405.1 Perca schrenkii
ATTTAACAACATCTTAAATCACACCCTAGTTAGTTTAATCAATCTCAACGTGCAAAAAAATACACAGTGAACTTACCGAGTGTCGCTGGGAAAACACAAAAGATCCCAAAAATGAGTGTCCACTTCATGTTACCGGTCGAGGTAGGCTAATAGCGTGCGTGTGTGTTTCTCTGACAGCTGCAGCTGAGTTATGAAGTCACATGCATGCCTTCAGTTTGTGTAGAAGCACAAGACACGCGCCTCCCAGCATGACGCAATAAACAGGAAATGATGAAAGGAAAGCCGCATGGGGTGATATTAAATTTTTTTTATTATTGGCTGATAACAGCTGATAACCAATCAGCAGAGACCTCGGCAATAAACACGTGTTGCTGTGTTTTTTTTCCGGCTGGCTGAAGAGTGGCCGAGGTTGGCGCATGCGCAGAGCTACAGCACCACCAACAGGACTGACTTGTTTTTTACAGGCTATTTTCTTTTTTTGAACACATTTCCTTGAGTTTCTTTCATGCCTCCTCTGGTGCTGATCTGGCGGAAAGTCCCACATCATGCATGCTGCCTGCTTTCAGTCTCTTCCTTAAATAATATTTTAAGTTAAAATATTATTATTATTATTATTATTATTATTATTATTATTATTATTATTATTATAAAATTTTTTAACCAATGAGGACTTGCACTTCATTTATTCGGCTGTAAATGTGACCTGTCCGTCTTATTCCAGATGTGCAATGTCACTAAGTAGCCTATATATATATATATATATATATATATATATATATATATATATATATATATATATATATATATATATATATATATGTATATATATTTATTATATTAAATATTATATATTTACTCAAGTATAGCTTACAATTGTGCCTTTCTACTTAGGAAATGTTATACCTTTATTTAGGCTACATGTAAATGACAGCTAAAAAAATCTATAGCAGGTGTCTCCAACCTTTATTCATCTGAGGCCTACTTTAAAATAACTAAAGTGGCCATGAGCTACTTGCACCACATCGCTTACATTTATTTACATAACTCACATAAGCTGAATGAAGCCGTTTCCTGAAATTGCAATACCCAAAGCTTATGAAAAATCTCCATTTCACATCACTATTTTATACTTCTTTTAGCCCACAAAGTTATACCTCACGTTGAATATCGTGGTCATTTTGGGTCTCACTTTGTCAACCTATAGGCGAGCTATACTGGACACCTGCTACTTGGAGACCTCTGTTATAGTATCCAAAATTGGCTGCACGTTGTTGAACTACAGCATTAACACACTTTGAAAGGCATAATAATATAGGCTAGTTATTATGCCTTTCAAAGTGTGTTAACTTTTGATACTTTAAGTAGATTTTGCTGATCATATTTTGTGCTTAAGTAACATTATAAATGCAGAACTTTTCCTTGTAAATGTGAATGTATCTTGTAAGGATGTAGCGCACTTCTTGCACCACTGTGTCCGACCCAACTTTTAAAAAGCGAGCTGTGAGCTGACGGGAATCTGAACTCACCGATGCAGAAGAGAGGGAATCTCCAACAGATCCAACAAATCCTCCTAAGGTCCATGATGTAGCATGTAAACAAACAGGTTGATGAAGAAGATGTAGTGTAGTCTGGTCTCTGTGATTCTGTGGTAAATGACCGTAATAATTCACTTAAATAACTCAGATTTGAGCGAGCGTGCTCTCACAGCAACGTCAGAAGTCCTATGAAAGTTATTTCCAGATTTTTCACAGGAACTTCCCCGCGGACTGCCTCTCGGGCGCCCGCCTCTGCAGGTTTCCCCTTCTGCCTCTGCCGGTTTGGGGAATCCCGGAGAGCATTCACTACGTGAGATGGGCTGATGTCCCTAAACAGACTTCCGGTTTGAGCTGTTGTGTAACAACAACAAATGCCCAATGATTCCCTGCAACGATGATGAGGTTCAACAGCACCTTTTTTTAATAATTAATGGACTGATACAGACCGTGATAAAGTTGGTTTTATATTGGACGTTGGTTATGCAGCTTGACTTTTTCACCTCTCCATCTCAGAGCAACTCCATCTAAAACCCACCCTTTGATTTTATAATAATTTTTTTTCCCCTTTAAAAAAAAATGCTATAAATCTATAATCTTGACCTTTTGACTTACACATGTCAAAATATCTTTGATTTTTTTTTGTGTGTTATGTGTAGGGTAGTTGGCTGAGTTCATATCTTGTTGGTGATTACTGGACGGTGTGTGCTTTCGCAGTTTTTTTAATTTATTTTTTATTTAAATTTGTTTTATTTCTTTTTATTTTTTTTATTTTTTATTTTTTATTTTTTTATTTTTTATTTTTTATTTTTTTTATATTTTTTCTAACTTTTATATAGTTTTTAAAAAGTTTTAATTTTTTTTTATTTTTATTCTAACTTTTATATAGTTTTTAAATTTTTATATTATCTTTATTTTATTTTAAAATACTTTTTTAATGTATTCATATATATATATTCAATTCAATTCAATTCAGTTTTATTTATAGTATCAAATCATAACATAGGTTATCTCGAGACACTTTACAGATAGAGTAGGTCTAGACCACACTCTATAATTTACAAAGCAACCAACAATTCCAACAATTACAGTAATTCCCTCAAGAGCAAGCAGTGCGACAGTGGCGAGGAAAAACTCCCTCTTGGGAAGAAACCTCGGACAGACCCAGGCTCTTGGTAGGCGGTGTCTGACGGGCCGGTTGGGGGGTGTGATGAACAGTGGCGATAATAGTCACATTAATAATAGAACAGTGACTGGATGTAGCGGGAAGCTGCAGGGTTCAGCAGGAAGCTGCAGGGTTCAGCAGGACGCAGCAGGGCACCGTTGAGCTCAGCAAGGAGTGCAGCAGGACCACGGCGACAGCTGGAACCAAGATCTTGGTGCCAACGTTCTCCAAGGAAATACGCTGGGGGAAAAAAAACATAAGGACTCCGGGAAACTCCCCAGAAGCTAGGATTAGTAACTAGCATTTCCGGGACGGGATACACGCAAATAGTAATAGTAATAGTAATAGAGAGGTAGAGGAGAGAGCAGCTCAGTGTGTCAAAGGAAGGAAGTCCCCCGGCAGTCTAGAACTATAACAGCGTAACTATAACAGCGTAACTAAGAGAGACAGGTCATAAGGAGAGGTAGCTTTTTCGGGCTTAGAACTCTCCCCCTGCCGGATCGGGCTTGGCTGGCCTGCCTCCCTCTACTTTGTTATGTATTATTAATCTAACAATTATGAAGAGAAGCAGTTGGGCCAGTTAGGTGAACACTGCAACTCCTCACTCCCTAACTATAAGCTTTATCACATAGAAGAGTTTTAAGTTCATTCTTGAAAGCGATTACAGTTTCTGCCCCCCGAACCCAGATCGGGAGCTGGTTCCACAGGAGAGGAGCCTGATAACTGAAGGCTCTGGCTCCCATTCTACTTTTAGAGACTCTAGGTAGCACCAGTAACTCTGCATTCTGGGAGCGCAGTGCTCTAGTGGGACAATAGGGCATTAGGAGCTCTTCTAGATATGATGGTGCTAGACCATTTAGAGCTTTGTAGGTCAAGAGAAGGATTTTAAACTCAATCCTGTATTTTACAGGAAGCCAGTGCAGAGAAGCTAATACAGGAGAGATATGATCTCTTTTCTTAGTTCTTGTGAGAACACGCGCTGCAGCATTCTGGATCAGCTGGAGAGTCTTAAGGGACTTATTTGAGCAACCTGACAGTAGGGAATTACAATAGTCCAGCCTAGACGTAACAAATGCATGAACTAGTTTTTCAGCGTCGTTTTGAGACAGGATATTCCTAATTTTGGCAATGTTACGAAGATGAAAAAAAATGCTGTTCTTGAGGTTTGTTTTAGATTGGCATTAAAGGATATATCCTGATCAAAAATAACTCCTAAATTTCTGACAGTAGTGCTGGAGGCCAGGGCAATACCATCCAGAGTAGCTATGTCTTTAGATAATGAGGTTCTGAGGTGTTTAGGTCCCAGTACAATAACTTCAGTTTTGTTAGGGTTTAACATCAGAAAATTATATGTCATCCAGGATTTTATATCATTAATGCACGCTTGAAATTTAACTAGTTGACTGGTTTCGTCTGGCTTGATTGACAAGTATAATTGGGTGTCATCTGCATAACAGTGAAAGTTAATTGAGTGTTTCCTAATAATATTGCCTAGAGGAAGCATATATAGGGAGAAAAGAATTGGTCCCAGCACTGAGCCTTGAGGAACCCCATGGCTAACTTTAACGTACTTGGAGGATTTATCATTAACATTAACAAATTGAGATCGATCAGAGAAATAAGACTTAAACCAGCTTAGTGCGATTCCTTTAATGCCAACCAAGTGTTCCAATCTCTGTAACAGGATTGAATGGTCAATAGTGTCGAATGCAGCACTAAGATCTAGTAAAACAAGAATGGAAACAAGTCCTTTGTCTGCAGCAGTGAAAAGGTCGTTAGTAATTTTCACCAGTGCCGTCTCTGTGCTATGATGCTTTCTGAATCCTGATTGAAAGTCATCAAATAAACTATTGCTATGTAGAAAATCACATAACTGATTAGCAACCACCTTCTCAAGGATCTTGGATAGAAAGGGAAGGTTAGATATAGGTCTATAGTTTGCTAAGACCTCAGGATCTAGGGTGGGTTTTTTTCAGAAGAGGTTTTATCACAGCTACTTTAAATGACTGCGGTACATAACCTGTTAATAAGGACATATTGATCATATCTAGTAATGAAGTGTTTACCACGGGTAACGCTTCTTTGAGTAATCTCGTTGGGATGGGGTCTAAGAGACAGGTAGATGGTTTAGCTGAGGATATCTTTAACATTAATTGTTGAAGGTCTATAGGATAAAAGCAGTCTAAGTATATGTTGGGACTAGTCGTTATTTCTAGCGACTCTGCGTTTAAAGGTAAACCGTTAAAAGTTGAGGGCAAAAGGTGACGGATTTTATCTCTAATTGTTGTAATTTTATCATTAAAGAAGCTCATAAAGTCATCACTACTCAGAGCTAGAGGAATAGATGGCTCAGTAGAGCTGTGACTATCTGTCAGCCTGGCTACAGTGCTGAAAAGAAACCTTGGGTTGTTCTTGTTTTCTTCTATTAATGATGAGTAATAGTTTGATCTGGCCTTTCTTAGGGCCTTCCTATAGGTTTTGAGACTTTCTTGCCAATCCAAACGGGATTCTTCCACTTTTGTGGAACGCCACTTACATTCAAGGTTTCGCGAGATTTGTTTTAATTTGCGAGTTTGGGAGTTATACCAAGGAGCTAATTTCCTTTGCTTCATCATCTTCTTTTTCAGGGGAGCAACGGAGTCTAAGGTCGTCCGTAGGCAGGTCGTAGCACCGTCTACAAATGTATCAATTTGAGAGGGACTGAGGTTAACATAGAGGTCCTCTGTTATGTTAAGGCATGACATAGAGTTGAATGCTGTTGGAATATCTTCTTTAAATTTAGCTATAGCACTGTCAGATAGGCATCTGGTGTAGAAGCTTTTATCTAATTTAATATAGTCAGGTAGTAAGAATTCGAAAGTGATTAAAGAATGATCTGATAATACCGAATTCTGCGGAAATATTATTAAATCCTCAATTTCAATACCATATGCCAGCACAAGGTCGAGGGTGTGGTTAAAACAGTGCGTCGCCTTGTGCACACTCTGACTGAAACCGATTGAATCCAGTAATGAGTTGAAAGCAGTAGTAAGGCTATTGCTGTCAACGTCCACATGGATATTAAAATCACCTACAATAAGTACTTTGTCTGATTTAAGGACTAAACATGATAAAAACTCTGAGAATTCAGATAAAAAATTCAGAATACGGACCTGGAGCCCTGTAAATAACAACGAATATAATTGGCTGTAATGTTTTCCATTTTGGATGTTGAAGATTAAGAACAAGACTTTCAAAGGAGTTATAATTTAATTTAGGTTTAGGAGTAATTAACAGGCTTGCATCAAAGATGGCTGCAACTCCTCCTCCTCGGCCTGAGCCTCTAGGAATTTGAGCATTAATATGACTGGGAGGAGTGGCTTCATTTAGACTAACATAGTCATCATGGCCCAGCCAGGTTTCAGTAAGACAAAATAAGTCAATGTTATTATCTGATATCAACTCGTTTACCAATACTGCTTTAGAAGACAGAGATCTAATATTTAATAGTCCACATCTAATTTTCCTATTTTGTTCTATCGTTGCAGTCGTTTTAATTCCAATTAGGTTGTTAGGTATAGCGCATCTTTTGTTTACCTTTGATTTAACCGATCTAAGTCGGGGAACAGACACCGTGCTTATTAGACTATGAGTGGGTGACTGCTCCAACGGAAGCACAGAGGGGCGCGTAATACTGCACCTCTGATTACTAATATCAAGCTTGGGTTGTCATGGTTTATGTCTGATAAACTCGGTCAGATTTTTTTGATATGAGAGCGGCTCCGTCCCAGGTGGGGATGAATGCCGTCTCTCTCCATCAGACCAGGCTTTCCCCAGAACGCCCCCCCCCCAGTTATTCACATAGCCCACATCATTAGCTGGGCACCACCCCGACAACCAGCGGTGGAAGGATGACGTACGGCTGTACATTTCATCATTAGTCAGGTTTGGCAGGGGTCCAGAGAAAACTACTGAGTCCGACATTGTCTTTGCGTATGCACAAAGTGACTCAACATTCAATTTAGTGATCTCCGATTTACGACCATTACCCCCCTACGTGAAGTATGATCTTACTGTATTTACGGTTCTTTTTGGCCAGCAGCTCTAGATGGGTTTCTATATCGCCCGCTCTGGCCCCGGGGACACATATGACCGTAGGTACTTTAGCCGCTGGGGCCGTCGGCTTCACATATCGCAGTATAGAGCTCCCAATAACCAGAATTGGCTTCTCAGCGGGTGTATCACTGAGTAGGGAGAACCTGTTAGAGAGGCGAAGACGCTCCGGTTTAGAGCGACCGTCACCACGTGCACTCCCTGGTCTAGATCTAACGCTACGCTTCCCTCGGACAGTCACCCACTCGCCCGGCTGCTCGGGGGTCTGCCGGGGGACAGCTAGCAGAAGCTAAAGAAGCTAGAGAAGCTACAGTATGTTTGTCTGCATTAACTACATGGAGCTGGCTAGCTACGGAAGCATACGATTCTGATTCCATGGTGCGGAGCCGTGACTCAAATTCACTAAGCCTCGCCTCCAGAGCAGCGAATATACTACATTTATTACATGTATCGTTATCACTAAAGGAGGCAGAGGAATAGCTAAACATTTGACACACAGAGCAAGAAAGAGCAGGAGAGGGAGAGGAAGTAGCCATAATGGCTAAGCTAAAGTAGCTAACAGCGTTTTAACAATTGTAAATTCAGCGAGTCAGTCACTGTAAGTGAAACTAAGTATAAGTAATTGAGTAAAACAATTGTAATTCAAATGCAATCCAGGCAAATAGCCGCTAATTTAAGCAGTAAAGCAGAGTTCAGTAAGTTATTGCCGGAGCAGCAAACTAGCGTTTGTAACACGGGAACACCGGAAGTGACACAATACGCTCACCTTACACGTCAGCACGTCCTCCCAGCTCGCTCTCTCTCTCTCTCTCTCTCTCTCTCTCTCTCTCTCTCTCTCTCTCTCTCTCTCTATATATATATATATATATCATTTATTTGTATACAAAGTTGGGCAGTATAATTACTTTAAAATATATTCAGTTACTGATTACAATTTGTTGAATTAGTAATGTAATCCATTGGAAGATGATTCAATCATTGAAAATATTTTGCAGTTGACATATGCACATTTTTGGAGAATAAGTCATAAAAGTCATGACCTTTTTGAATACCATAAACTGATGCGTCAGCCGGAGAACATTTTCTCAGTGGGCTCCAGCTGATCTGGGGGGCCTTTGTTCTCTCATGCAATGCCATCAGAATGTGTTTGGAACTAGAGCCCTTTAAATATGTCAGTGGCCTTTGATAAAGAAGAGCCATGCAACGTATCAGATGCACAACACAACCAAATTATGACAATAAGGTCTATAAATAAGGTTTATAGGAATAAATGCAACATTTAAAAACATAAAAACAGTGAAACCCAGCTGGATTACTGATCTATAAAAACACTAGGCCTTTATAAAACACTGTGAACACAGTGGGAACGAGAACAATGGCTGTAACCCTTTTACTTCAAACCTCTAATATTTACTGTTGATTTGTGTCTATACTGTCTACTTTATTCGCTCATGATGCCCATATTTACACTGGTCTATCTATCTATCTATCTATCTATCTATCTATCTATCTATCTATCTATCTATCTATCTATCTATCTATCTATCTATGAGTCTGGTGGTGACACACGTGGAGCCACAGCACCACCTTCTGGACACTAGCGGTACTACACACTGGAAGAGAGCATATCATATATCAGCATATTGTCAATGAACTGTGTGTGTGTGTGTGTGTGTGTGTGTGTGTGTGTGTGTGTGTGTGTGTGTGTGTGTGTGTGTAATGAGGTGTTTGTTTATTTGTTTGTTTATTTAGGATCATCATTAGCTCCTGCATTGCAGCTGCTATTCTTCCTGAGGTCCTTACAACTCACTTGTAAATGTGGCAATGCATTAATACATACACATAACATCATAAGCAATAAAACATAAAAAGAGACGTCAGATACAGTATTAGGGGACCACTAAGGTCTATATAAAAGAGACTTCAGATACAGTATTAGGGGACCACTAAGGTTTTTATAAAAGAGACTTCAGATACAGTATTAGGGGACCACTAAGGTCTATATAAAAGAGACTTCAGATACAGTATTAGGGGACCACTAAGGTCTATATAAAAGAGACTTCAGATACAGTATTAGGGGACCACTAAGGTTTTTATAAAAGAGACTTCAGATACAGTATTAGGGGACCACTAAGGTCTATATAAAAGAGACTTCAGATACAGTATTAGAGGACCACTAAGGTCTATATAAAAGAGACTTCAGATACAGTATTAGGGGACCACTAAGGTCTATATAAAAGAGACTTCAGATACAGTATTAGGGGACCACTAAGGTCTAAAAGAGACTTCAGATACAGTATTAGAGGACCACTAAGGTCTATATAAAAGAGACTTCAGATACAGTATTAGGGGACCACTAAGGTCTATATAAAAGAGACTTCAGATACAGTATTAGGGGACCACTAAGGTCTATATAAAAGCATCCGAAGAGAGGCATGTCATAGGACCTTTAAAACAGGCATATCCACATACTATGGTCACATAACATGTCTTTTACTGAACAATAGTCAAGATTAGACAATATTAAAGCTTTCGCTACTGACACACGTGGAGTCACACCACCACCTTCTGGACACCAGATGTAATAATACTAATAATAAATTGAATTTATATGTACTTACACATTGTGAGAGAGCAGCTCATCATAGCAGCATACTTTCACTGAATTGTGTGTGTGTGTGTGTGTGTGTGTGTGTGTGTGTGTGTGTGTGTGTGTGTTAGCATCTACCTATTTTTATTTAGTATCTTTTCTTTTATTGTCCATATTATTCATGTGGATTTGTTATTTTATCATCCTGTTTATGACTACTTTAAGCTACTGGGACCTTGAATTTCCCCTTGGGGATCAATAAAGTATCTATCTATCTATCTATCTATCTATCTATCTATCTATCTATCTATCTATCTATCTATCTATCTGTCTATCTGTCTATCTATCTATCTAACACAAAAGTAGTTATTTAATGCATAGCATTACAGTGATATATTTAAATTCAGATATATTTTGAAGAACCATCCACAAGGAGCCCATTTCTTTAAAAACAATCAGTAATCTAACTTTTATTTTTATTTTTTAAAGTGTATTAATCATAGATATAGAACAATATCTATGGTATTAATTACCGTACGTTCTGTCCGTCGTTTTATTCTGAAAAACAAAACCTATCTACATTGCTGCGCAGTGGAAGCGTTGTAGAACTCGTTTCTGATTGGGCGATAACAGTTACGTTCGAAGTAGCCAATGAGCGAGCAGCTGCCTCTATATAACAACCGTTCTCTCGAAAGGAAGGCACATTCTGTCGCTTTACACCGAAGAATAAAACAACAACAAGATGTCTGGACGCGGGAAGGGTGTCGGTAAGACCAGAGCAAAGGCGAAGACCAGGTCCTCCCGGGCCGGGCTCCAGTTCCCGGTGGGCCGTGTCCACAGACATCTGAGGAAGGGCAACTTTCGCTCAGCGGGTCGGTGCCGGAGCCCCCGTGTACCTGGCGGCCGTGCTGGAGTACCTGACCGCTGAGATCCTGGAGCTGGCTGGAAACGCTGCCCGCGACAACAAGAAGACCCGGATCATCCCCCGCCATCTGCAGCTGGCCGTCCGCAACGACGAGGAGCTCAACAAGCTGCTGGGCGGAGTGACCATCGCTCAGGGCGGCGTGCTGCCCAACATCCAGGCCGTCCTGCTGCCCAAGAAGACCGAGAAGCCCGCCAAGAAGTAAACACCCCGGAAACCGATTCAACAAACCCAAAACAAACGGTTCTTTTAAGAGCCAAACACACATACAACTAAAGACAGCGCTCCTTTGTTACTATAGTTACAATTTAAGACGGTTGGTGATTAATTTACAATAAAAACTGTTCAATTACAGATGAAATAGTGTGATATTATGGGCTACATACATTTATATTATAGTTCTAAGCTGTCTAATTTTGTTCTAGTTAATCTGTTTAGTTGACTGAGAATCCCGCCAAAAACAAACAAACCAAAGGCTGTTTATAAAGCCTCATACATCAAACTTGATAATATTACATTTATTACCAGTTGTTTCACTTACAACAATAATAATGTTACAATATGTTTATTGATTAAGTTACAAGAGAAACTTATGAATACTAAATGTATAACAGATGATTTTTTTGTAGACATTTATATTCTGTAGATTTGATACGATGTTATGACACTGGGGGGGAAATAAGTGAATATTCAGCCATCTATTCCTTTAACATGCATGTAACAGAGTTTTACATAAATTAACCTTTAATTTAAACAGGACGAAGTCTAATAGATCTAATAATATTACTCTCTTGCTCACATTTAGGCCTCGTTGACATTATGTCTAGGTTATACTTTCATTTCTATACTAACAACCGGAAACCGATTCAACAAACCAACTAAAGACAGAGTTCCTTTGTTAGGAGCTTGGTTGGTGATTTATTTACAATAAAACATTACAAATACAGATGAAATATTGTGATATTATGGGCCATATACATGTATAATAGAAGATAAGACTTATTCTCTCTGTCTTTATTTCTCCTTCTCCATAATATTACTTTTAATACCGGTTGTTTCACCTACAATAGTAACCTCAACAATTTCTAAATTAATAAAGCTACAGGAGAACAGTACGAATACTAAACCTAATGTATAACACACGATTTAGGCATTCTTCTTCTGTATATTTGTTTAATCGGTTTTAAGGTAATTAACAGGAGGAGCCCGCCAAGAATTAAAACAACTGGAAACAGATTCAAACCAAGCAAACGGTTCTTTTCAGAGCCTCCACACATCCAAATAAAGACCGAGCTCCTTTTGATAATATTACATTTCTCTTGTTTTTCCTCCAACTGCTGCAAAAACTATGTTATGACACTGGGGGAAAAAATAGGTGAATATTCCTTCAACGTGCTTAGTTTCAGAATGAGTATTACATAATACCCTTAATTTAAACTGAGAAAAGAGACATTCTGCAGATAAATGTTTGATATTGCACAGACACAGATTTGGAAGAAACTTGAGTACATAACTTATTTGAAGGTTTAATTCTTGACATGCTCACCTGCTAAATTGATGTTTTACCATCATTTTAAGGATAATTATTTATTTATATATATATATATATATATATATATATATATATTTAAGGGAAGTTTCTATGTAGGTGTACAAGTGTCTGGGTCATAATTAGTACAAATGCTTTAATTTCAGCAATGGCACAGTTCATAGATTTAAAAGGTCCCTGATGAAGGGAGCTACTGATATTAAATAATATTTCATATATTCAACAAGTTAATTGGAAGAGAAGAGCTCTTTAAGGACCAGTGGGTGGCTCTTAAAAGAGCCGTTGTGTTGTTGTCGTCGTTGATCCGGGTAATTTAGCCTCCGAAGCCGTACAGGGTGCGGCCCTGTCTCTTCAGAGCGTACACCACATCCATGGCGGTCACCGTCTTCCTCTTGGCGTGCTCTGTGTACGTCACTGCGTCACGGATGACGTTCTCCAGGAAGACCTTGAGCACACCGCGGGTCTCCTCGTAGATCAGACCGGAGATACGCTTCACTCCGCCGCGGCGAGCCAGCCGGCGGATGGCGGGCTTGGTGATGCCCTGGATGTTATCACGGAGAACTTTACGGTGACGCTTGGCGCCTCCTTTACCGAGTCCCTTCCCGCCTTTTCCTCTTCCTGACATTTTCAGTTGAGATCGATGAAACGAATAACTTGACGCTGCTCAAACGGCTGTATTTACGTCTTATCTGCGGACGTAAGAGAGAGCAGGGGGCCTGTGTCTCGCTGGGCGGAGCCTAACGGCAGGAAGTTAAGACTCTTCCTTCTGATTGGCTTTGAGAAGTTTGAACACATTTTATGAAATAAATCAAAAGAGGACAATACTATCTTATTTCTGGTTGTTCACATTAACTGATGGAGTTTTACTTTATCGGTTTTGTTAGTTTGATAAACATATTTTTTTGTATATATACATATATATATATACATATATATATATATATATATATATATATATATACATACACATATATATACATATATATATATATATATATATATATATATATATATATATATATATATATATATATATATGTGTGTGTGTATAGGCCAGAATCTGCCCTTTGGTGTGGGCACATCATAGTGGGTATCCTCCCCCAGGGAAGTTTTCCTGTATTTGGATCTAATTTATGGTGGAAATCCCTTCATTTAGCCCATGTGAAGAAGAAAAACACAGGTGACAATTCAAAATATTTCAAACTTATAATGTAAAGTATGTTGTTGCAAGTCATTGGGCATTTTTAAGTGGGGTATATGGAAATCCTGGAGCTTTATATATATATATATATATATATATATATATATATATATATATATATATATATATACTACTGTATAGCTGACTAGTTCTTCTTTCATTAGGTAAAACAGATAATAATTATTTTTTACCAAATATGTAGTAACTGCATTTTGGCTTTGTAGGGCTGTGTTCAGCTCTACTGTCAGCATAGTTTAAGACCAACTGTTGCCTGTTAATTATTATTTACTTCTTGTCTATCTTCATTATGTAATGTTTTAATCAAGTGGCTACATGCAAACACCAGAAACCCCCAAAAAATAATTTAACATACTGTATGCAAAATCCTCAACAAATGTACACAAAAATACACTAATGCTGGTTGCATTGTGTAGTGTGAGTCTTGAAGCAACAAAAATTAATTTCACAGTGTGGCAGCAATTAAACAATTTTACCACTCTGGGGCAATATTCAGGGCTCTCAAGTGTCACGCATTGAGCGTGACAGTCACTCATTTCGGTCTTTTGTCACGCACTCCCGCCACACATTGTATTTCTCACGCGTAAAAACTATTTATAATTTCAATATGCCGCAGCGCCCAAAATTTCTCCGGCTGCGCCGCTCTCACTATGGAACCGGCAGGAATCAAGCGCGTCTGGCCGTTTTACAGTTGTGCGGAGGCTCCACGCAGAGCTCTTGCAGTAGTCTACATAAGTGGCCTGATGTTTATGCTTGTGCGCTGGTGTGTGCGTCGAGCCACATGTGTGTGTGTGTGGGGGGAGTGTGTGGTAGAGGGAGAAGTGAGAGAGTGACGGCGATTATCTTTGGAGCAAGTACCGACTCTAGAGTCATAGTGAGAGAAACAAAAGCGTCTCCTCCTGTTCTTTCTGACCACGGCGGGAAATCTGTAGCAGGAAAAGTTAACCCTCTCCTTGATTTCATGTTGTTTATGGAGAAATAGAACCAGGAAACGAGTCAGGGGAAATGCAACGCTACCAAGCCCATAGACCGTGACCAAGCCACGGCGTGTAGCTTACATTTTTAATGTCTAAATCGACCCTGCCACTTATCAGCCAAACACAAAAAAGAAAGGGGCTACACAATAGCCAATCAGAAAATAGCACTATTTTATCTGGGTAAGATTTAATGCAGCAACCAATGAAAAAAAAGCAAAGCATACAGACACTTCCCTAAACATTTGCTCATTCAGAGACCAGAGACCCAAACGGGGCTCTGTGTCTGTCAGGAGGTCTGATATCTACCGTCTCAGCAGAGCAATCACGTAATGCACAGCAGACTATGGTGCAGGTAGATTATTTTGTGAAATATATTGACTATTATAACTTTATTTTTCTCAAAGTATCACGACTCCTCCAAAACTCAGATAAGAGAGATATTTTGAATGTGCACAGTTTTGAACATGAGCAGAAATCTTGCTCTAACAAATGTTATATTACAGTCCAGGGGTTTATTAATTCATTAAAATGAATTAATGTATCATTGACGTGAATAATTGTCATATGCACATTTAAGGAGGTTACTTCCTCAACAAAAGATGCAAAAGGGAAGAGTAAATGATGCCTCTAGGCTACATGTGTGCTGACTCAGATATAATTAGAAAAGTCAATCTACAGGAGAATAAATGAAAGCAATACAGAATGCCTGAGCCTAACTGCCATATATTCCATTATGTTTTTATATTTGGATTTTGAATCTATGTTTACCTTTACATAAAGATTTCCAGCATAAATTGATCCAGAAAAAGGTATAAATAGGTGCATACAAATTCACCAGAATGCAGGAAATGAAGAGTTTAATGCTCAAAATTTTCTGGGGGAGGACCCCCATACCCCCCCATTATCATAAGTAACCATGCAGAAATTGAATAAATAATTTGTATTTGGTTGAATTGTCAGTGCCATGTGTCAAATCTTTTCTTGTGTAAATCTGAGTAATTATTATTAATAACAAAAAAAACCACTAATAATAAAAATATTAATGAAACACCCCTATTCCTGCGACTTGTCCAACCCGCCAACAATCTATGATCTTTTTTTTGGAGGGGGGGGAGGTGTCACTCTTGCCTGTCTTCAAAACTTGAGAGCCCTGAATATTTGACTCCATACTCAGTTACCTGGCTGTGAGTTTCCGTTTTGATTTCAAAAGTAATCATGAAGAGGACACGGCGAAGTGTGGCGTGGGACCATTTGGATTTATTGTTTTTAAACGACTTTAAACGACACTGCAAACACTGAGATGCCGTGTATAAGTACAACACGGCCTAGACTCAAATTATGTAGCCTACCACTAAACAACGTGCACCTCCGATGAGCTGCGTTGCACAACGAGAAGAGAAATAATTACCCAAGGGACCTGCAAGTTCATTGAGATGGATATTGGAACCAGCATATCACATTTCGTCACGACGTACCATCACCAGACTGGTAGAAACTCAAGAACGGAATAAGGTTCCCCGGGCTGGCCAGGTTAGCACGGAGGTAGGCGACCTGTGCATCCCGGCAACGCGGGTGTTTTAGGCGGCTGGACTGACGGTCACCAGGTAGCGGTCGCGTCTGACCCCAGATCATGTCAACATGCTTATCTTTCTCAACAAAAATCAGTAGACTGGTGCAGAAGTTGTATGTGAGTTAGCCTACTGGTTATTTTTTATTAGGCTTTGTCCGTGCCTTGGATAGTTTTGAGTTACATTTTGACAAAACCTGTCAGATCTAAGAATTATTATGTTTTTTGGTTAAGTTTTTATTAAATATGATTCTTTTTATTTATTATTTTGGAACAAACAAGGGTCTGAGTTTAAGAACGCTGGCTCGCAGCTGCAGGTTCTACTGCTTCAGAGCACCGCACCGCAGCGCATATATCTATAATCTATATCTATATTTATAACCTCCAGTTTAACTGCCACAAGTTGTTCTTCTTGTAATAAAGATCTCATCGAGGAAAAACACGCAGTATTTTTGTATTTTCATTGCATTTTTAATTTATAAAAAGTTAAATAAATAATGAATTTTAATATAAAAATATTAATGATTAATCTATAGTCGATCGTTAATTCTCCCGACGATCGACTAAGACAACTTAATCGAATGCCCATCCCTAGTTAATAGTGTTACCTTTTCATGGTTAGTTTAAACAACATAACTTGTCCTGGTTGCTTTGTTAATCAATCAATCAAAGCTTTTATTACGGACACACACGGTCCAGAAAACGGAAAATAAGACAATACGCAAGCATCTCAAAATAGACAAATACAAAAAGACAAGTTAGTGTATACTGATACATAAGTTAGGCTGTGGTAGAAGCCTTCAAAGTTTGCCCACTTGGCATATTTTGTAAGGCATAACTGTCATGCTGTTACATGTAACGTTATGTGTGTAAAACGTAATTTATCAGGCCATTAATGTAAAGTCGTATTTGTCTATTCTAGGAGAAAATGAAAAGAGACCTCCTTCATCGCTGCCACTGTCGCGTTATGGTCATTCTGACAGAGGTTAACAAAGATCACTACACCTTAAAGTAAAAAAACTTGAATTGGACACTAAAATTAGTGTAAAAACACCAGCTAGTGTGAAGGTAACGTTAGTTAATGCTAACTTTAGTGCTATGCTTTATTGCCAGCTTTGTCCAGCTGTCCACCTATTTTCCCTTTATGTGTTAATGACAAAAAAAAAATGCCACTGCGGGGATAATGTCCCAAAGTATCTATTCAAAAAGGCTAATATCTTTCACATGTCTTATCTGTGCGCTGGCGCCATTGGGTTGCCTTGGCGGAGCGGACGCCATGCTGACTGCCGAATGAATACTGTGGTGCTACATTCAAAGTCGTACGCGGAAGTGGGAGAAGTCATTGTTCCTGCTGAACTGCACAATCTGGCACAGTTTATTGCTCTTATAGTGTTAATTGGTACCACGCAGAGGTGGGTAGAGTAGCCAAAAATTGTACTCAAGTAAAAGTACTGTTACTTCAGAATAATATGACTCAAGTAAAAGTAACAAGTAGTCATCCAAATAATTACTTGAGTAAGAGTAAAAAAGTACTTGGTGAAAAAACTACTCAAGTACTGAGTAACTGTTGAGTAACGTCTGATTTATTTTTTAACACAAGCATTCAATCAGACGGACAAAAATACAAAATAATCATATTTAGGCAAATTATAGTTCATCCAATCAATACAATAAATTAAAATGTATAAATGAATTACAAAATAGCTTAAATTAAAATAATCCAGGTAAATTCAAGTACTTCAATAAAATCAATAAAATAATAATACATAAAAAATAAATAAGCACAAGTAACACAAATTTCCAAACTTTCATACTTTTTTACCAGGCTCTGCAGGCAGAACTAGAACAAGGTAATGGAGCTGCTGTTTGCCACTTTTACTAAGGTAAACATGCTTTCATTATGAGGCCAGAGGCCTGGACTACGAAGCAAGATTTGGGGTTAACAAGGTAACTTCAGGTTCAACCCAGGGTTTTCTGTATCACGAAGGTGGATCACTTGTTACCAACTCATGCTGGACGCCTAGCCTGGTCGGGAGCAGGTTGGAGATCAGAGATCAGCCGGTGTAAAAGCACCGCCTACTGACCAATCAATACTCGATTGATAATGGCGTCACCGTTCTTATAGAAGATCAGCTGGAGCTCGGTGCAGAGAGAGAGAGAGAGAGGGGGGGAGAGAGAGAGAGAGAGGGGTGCGATCATACAAAAAACATTTAGAGACAGACAACCCCGTTAACATTCCCTGATGGATATGTTTATGAAATATATAGATTTTAATGGGAGGGAATTACATATCGGCTATTTCTTGGCTTCTTGAGCTGTCTGTCGCCAATGCGCACAGCGGTTTGAATTATGTTTTTATATGTTTTTTATTTGCTCTCATGATCGCTTCCACTGCCAGGGTTGCAACTGCAAATAGGCTAAAGCAACGACAGTTTATGGAAAGGACAAGTGTAATTATGGTCAGATCTTGGTCCTGACTGATGGGGAAGTGATACTGATAAGTGTTGTGATTTACGCATCTACAGCGTCGTATATTTTTTTTTTGCCAGTTGTCCTCCTGTTTTAGGAAGCAGCGACTGTATTGTGATTTGCCTGTAAAACCGTGTCTGTGTTCTTCATATTTATGTAGAATTATAGTTTGCTCTTCTTATGTAAAATATGTGGCTATTGGTCATGTTGTGCAAACATCACCTCTTTTATGTGAACGTGCACGTCTCTAGATTGGGAAACCCTGATGGTTGATTGAACTAGTTGATAACCAGCGTCACGACACAGGTTATGCGGGACCGCGGTGGTTAGGTTAGGTGAAGCCGGGTAACTGAAAGAAATCCAGGACAAGTTGATCTGGATTGGTAGTACAGTTGGTTGATTCTGACATCTTTGTTTTGCTACGACTGTAAAGCTGACCCGTCCGTTCTCTTAATACATCCGTGGTCCGCTCCCGCCGCTGAGATTGAGTACGGTCACGTGACGAGACTGCACAACTACGTTTGATTGGGTTAAACACAGTCACGTGGTAGAGGCTTTAGCGGAAGTCTCTCTCTCTGTCAAAATAAAACATTAAAATGAGGCGTACGCGGGGGGATGAAAACAATGACGCGTAGAATACCAAAGAGGTAAAAAGAAAAGTAACGAGCTCATTGTAGCCTAATGTAGCGGAGTAAGAGTACAGTTTCTTCTTCACAAATCTACTCAAGTAAAAGTAAAAAGTATAGTGATTTAAAACTACTCCTAGAAGTATCATTTTTTCAAAAACTTACTCAAGTAAATGTAACTCGTTACTACCCACCTCTGGTACCACGTGTTGTCTAAAACATTTTTTTTTAAATGGAACTTTGTCACTGGCATCAGATTGTTAAGTAAAAATCACATGTATATAGTGGATAGAAAGCATTCAGTAATAGTTCTCGCAGTAACACCCTTTTATATACAGTACAGGCCAAAAGTTTGGACACACCTTCTCATTCAATGCGTTTCCTTTTTATTTTCATGACTATTTACATTGTAGATTCTCACTGAAGGCATCAAAACTATGAATGAACACATATGGAATTATGTACTTAACAAAAAAGTGTGAAATAACTGAAAACATGTCTTATATTTTAGATTCTTCAAAGTAGCCACCCTTTGCTTTTTTTGATAACTCTGCAAACCCTTGGTGTTCTCTCAATGAGCTTCATGAGGTAGTCACCTGAAATGGTTTTACCTTCACAGGTGTGCTTTGTCAGGGTTCATTAGTGGAATTATTTCCCTTATTAATAAAAAAGCAAAGGGTGGCTACCTGAATGTGTATGTATGTGGGCGTGAATATGGCACATTGATGTGAGTTTACATATGTTATTGTAATGGAATTTCTGATGTAGTGTGTCTAGTGTGGATCCCAGGAAGAGTAGCTGAGTGCTACGGCATAAGCTAATGGGGGTTCTTTAAATGAACAATAAACAAACATGAAGTAGCCTTGTAGTGAAGCTGTGTGGAGTACTACGCAACATGATAGACTCTTGGCATGGAGGTATAAAGCATTCAATTATAATACATAATGTCCACCACTTACAATACTTTATAAACCTTGTTATAAGTTGTCACGATTCTATACATTTTTAAAGATTTTTACAAGGACTTATGAAAGAATTATGTCTTATAAATGTGCTTATGATGCATTTTAGACATGACGTTCATAAAAATTGGTAACATAGATTTTCTTTTTTAGCTGGTGTCTTAGGCCCCAAGCATCAACTGACAAAAATGTATGTATGTAATGTATGCATGCGCGTTGTTTTCTAACTGCAGTAAAACAACTGAAATCTGACATGCTTACCATTCGGTTGTAAAGATGAATCACTGTTCAGTAACAGGATAAAAAGCCAAAGAAGGTGAAAGAGTCTCATTGTGAAGATCCAGGAATCGCTGTATTTAGGAACTCCACTCTTTGAGGCTGAGGTAATGTTTTTCCTCTTGTTATTCAGATTGAAGTCTGTCTGTGCAGTAGAAATGCAGACATTTACAGTGAAACTCACACCCCCACCAACACACACACACACACACACACATATTTACACAGTTTCCCAAAACAAGGAATGAGATTAGAAATGTAAATAAATCCGAACACTATTTTGAAATATTGGTTTAATTTAGTAATTTATTAATTTCAGCTTTCAGACATGGAATTACTTGGGTCAAGGAAACAGGGTCAGGAATGCTTATAAAATAATAAAATAATAGAACGTTTGACCAACACGCTATCATTAAAGACACCAAACAACGCTGTAAATCTTGGTGTAGTCATGGACTCAGACCTACAGTTTAACATAGTTTAAATGTCTCTCTTAGGAGTACTCTAAAGACCAGGAGAGATCACATCACTCCAGTTCTCAGATATTTTAACTGGCTTCCTGTTTGTGAAATAAGTTATTTAAAAAAATACTGTTGATTTATAAAGCACTGAGTGCTTTAGGGCCAAATACAATATCTTTTCCCTCTGGTTAATCATTCACATGTTTGTCCAGACAGCTCATGTAACTTACAGTCAACTGAAGCTTTTACTGGCAAGAGGACAGGGTCATCCCACCATCAGAACACCCCCACAATCAATGGGTGGCTCAGTGGGTCTTCCTTTGGTACACCTGATCTCAGGTTCATTACTATGGGCTTAATATGGGCTTTTGGTCATGGCTCAATTTGAATGCACTATTATCTTTCCTAATTATATCAGTATTTATCGTGCAGCGATATAATGGACACATTTTGTTAATGGGAGGAATGACTTTAAAAGCACACTGCATACATACTAGTGGGGGGAAAACTTACACATTTCCTTACCAATGCAACATGTCCATTACAATTAAATCCTGCATCTGGAATCATATTCGGTGGAGCTATTTTGATCTACTTTATGGTGGTAGTTTACTTCACTGTTTCCAAACCTAAGGGTGGGGCCCCTCTACAGTCCCACAAGATAAATCTGAGGAGTCGTGAAATAGATAATTTGACCTCTAAACCCTTTTAACCAGAGGTTCCCAAACTTTTTTTTCCATGGCGCCCCCCATACTCATGTCTAAGAAAAGCTGAGCCCCCCCGTGAATAGTGATGAAGTGGCGGCAGGAAAAACGAGGATACAACAAAATATGTAGTTTTCATACAGACTTTTGTATACATTATATATTCTAGTGTATTATCATAATTTGTTTAACATGTGCAAATCTTTTTTTTTTTTTCCTCAACCTCAAACCAGATAAAGACTTACGCGGGGGGCGCAAGTCTTTATCTGGTTTGAGAGGGGGCGGCAAAGATCACGGGGGGATTGTGATCTTTGCCGCCCCCCCTGGGGGTGCCCGCACCCCAGGTTGGGAACCACTGCTTTAAACAGTGACTGGAAGGTAACCACCTAAGAAAAGAACCGCCCAAAAACGTCAGAAAAAGTTACAAATTGTCGAAAAAATGAAAAAATGAAAACAAACTAGGTGGGCCAAAATGTATCGTAAACCTAAATTGAGATACGGACCGGATCATAATCTGTGAGGGGCCTGTTGATTTGAACCTATTCAGGCTAAGATATACTATTTCCCCCGGCAGAACCATGCAGCATTGGCTCTGCACAGCACTTGTTATAAAATGAACCATTTTATTGCACAAAGTGGCAATTAAACAAACATTTTTCAATAATGTACCCATTTTGAATGGTCTCTTTAAGCCATGTACCAGCGCTAGTCATTTCTGGTAGATAAAGAAAAAAAATGTATATAAAGAGGAACAGTACAGCGCTGTCAGCGATAGATTTACCAAACAACAGCCTTGAAACTGAAAAAAACATTTAAATGCTGATGAGAAAAAGAGACAACTGTAAAAAAGACAAAAACTTGGTAAAAAGATGGTAAAAAGAATGAAGGAAGTAAGGCAAGAACAGGTCGCAATAGTATCAAAAACAGCGACATAAGAAGAAAAAAGCGAGAAACTTGTAAAAAGTAGAAGGAAAGAACACAATATAGACAAAAACCTGTCGATTTGAACCTATTCAAATGCTATATAAATGTAATAAAATAAATAAATAAAAAATAAATAAATAAAATTCAGGCTAAAATTTGCACCGGCAGGACCAGCAGCATTGGCTCTGCACAGCACTTGTTATAAAATGAACCATTTTATTGCACAAAGTGGCAACTAAACATGAACCCACGCAGCAGAGAAGGTGTTTTACATAGGCTACTGCATGACGTAGAATAGCCTCCATCAGACAAAAATCACACATGTAACACATATCCTGTGTGCATTAATAACAGCATTGTTGCTTCAGGACTATACGGTCAGATCATGGAGCAGCAAATGCCCTACCAGCAGTCAAAGAATGAAAACTTCCAGCCAAGTATTGGTTGAATTATGAACGATATAATGAAAAGTGGCCAGCAAAGAGCCAAATCTTAGACAGTGTATCGAGTTCACGGCAGTGACAGGATCAAACACCATCTTGTTTTCTGTCTGTTCAATTTCTGTTTAGCTCTTACGTTGGTTTCTGTTATAAAAGACATTAGACCATCAGTCAACGCTGACCTATTTCAACTGGATACTTATAATCTGTTTTTTAAAACACTGGCACATATTAAAGTCTGACCCTGAACTTTCATTTCCATGTATTTTTTAAAATCCACCTCTGTTTGTATCAAAAAGAGGGGGAAACATGTAGAAAAGAGGATTTAAAACGGAATGCAAGGCCTAGATAGCCTCACTGTGAAGTGTAGGGCGGTTTATTTCTGTTTGCGCATGCTCAGTCTCAACCACAACGCTCAGCCAATCCTCTGCGCGCAACAGCACACTCAAATTTGCATAGAGCGAATATAAATACAGCGTCCGCGGTGTGCTGGAGTCAATCGTTTCAGGAGATCCTAAACGAAGCAAACATGCCAGCAGAAGCCACCGTGAAAGCGCCCAAGAAGGGCTCCAAGAAAGCCGTGACCAAGACCGCCGCCAAAGGCGGGAAAAAGAGGAGAAAGAGCAGGAAGGAGAGTTACGCCATCTACGTGTACAAGGTGCTGAAGCAGGTCCACCCCGACACCGGCATCTCCTCCAAGGCCATGGGTATCATGAACTCGTTTGTGAGCGACATCTTTGAGCGCATCGCCGGCGAGGCGTCCCGTCTGGCTCACTACAACAAGCGCTCCACCATCACTTCTCGCGAGATCCAGACCGCCGTGAGGCTGCTGCTGCCCGGGGAGCTGGCCAAGCACGCCGTGTCTGAGGGCACCAAGGCCGTCACCAAGTACACCAGCTCCAAGTAAACCGGCCCGCCGAGACCAAAGACAACACAACGGCTCTTTTAAGAGCCACACACTCCTTCTACTAAGAGCTCACGGTTCACTTTTAGCGAGAGTTATTTAGAGGAAAACCCACACCTACACATAAGTAGCCACACAAGTATAATCTAATGCACACATTTAAATATAATCAGACATGTGTACATAGACGTGTATATATAAAAATATGGACACATGTATAACCCATTTATATCTATATGCTTATATACACATCGATATTCTGTATATGTGCACACAAATATACCCATACATATACACACATGGATGTACACAGATAAATATGTATGTGCAAATATACAAACAAGACATGCATACCACATTTGTACACACATTTATGTATTATATATATGTGTGTGTGCACACACACACACTTGTATACAGATATAAACACACAGATGCATGCATGCATATATATATATATATATATATATATATATATATACACACACCTTCATGTTGTGTCCTGAAAGAACTCATGGTACATTGAACTCAGTCTTAAAATCCTTTATCTTTGTAATAAGCTACATATAAAATATTGACCATTAATGTGTAAATAAGAAGTCTGTTTCATACTGGGCTTCATAACAACTCCAGCAGGCCGACAGCAGCTCCCAGTGAACTGTTCAGCTGTCAGACTGGACCCTAGATAACAGCACAGAGACTATACTGCCACTAGCATTGTTGTCACCAAACATAGTATTTGGCAGGCGTTCATTTAAATTTAAAGCTCCCTTCGATTGGAATAGCTTGCCTGTGTCACTTAGATCAGTGGTTCCCAACCTGGGGTCCGGGCACCCCCAGGGGGGGCGGCAAAGATCACAGGGGGGGCGCGAGTCTTTATCTGGTTTGAGGTTGAGGTAAAAAAAAAAATATTTGCACGTTAAACAAATTATGATAATACACTAGAATATCTAATATACATATAAAAGTGTGAAAACTATATGTTTTGTTTCTCGTTTTTCCTGCCGCCACGGCATCACTATTTTATGAATGAAACATGACGGAGAAACATCACAGTGCTGATTACTCCTCTGTATCAAAAAAGAAAGTAACGCTCTATCTCGAGAGTTACCTCAACTTCGGTTTTGGGGGCGGGGGGGCTCAGCTTTTCTTAGACGTGAGTAGGGGGGGCGCCAAGGAAAAAAGGTTGGGAACCACTGACTTAGATTAATCACATCTTTGAGATCTTTCAAGACACCGTTCATTTATTTGCAATCAAGCAATTGTTGTAAATGCTTTACTTAAAACTTCATTGCTTTTTGCTGTAATTGTTTTTTTTTTTTTTTAGTTATTAGATTTTTAGTTTTCTATATTTTTGTTCTTAATTATTCTTACATTTGTAATGATTATTTTGGTGATGTTGGGGCAGGGGTGTGGGGTGTGGGAGGTTAGTATGTGAGTGAATGTGTATGTTGTACTGTAATGTCTTTTCCTTTGTACTGTCCTATCAAGGACCCTCTCGAAAATGAAATGATACATCTAAAGAGGTATTCCTTGTTAAATAAAAAGTTGTCCTCGGGGAGAAATATGACCCATTTTCAAGAAGTTTCTATATCAGAAATTTGGGTTTCTTTCAACATAATTAATTAACAAAATAAATAACGTGGATGTTCCATACAGCGCTCTTCACAAGTCTAATAAACGATCAGTTAACTACTTTCATTGAATTTGGGCGTTTTATTAAATTATATAGCATTTTATTTGAATTATATATATATATATATATATATATATATATATATATATATATATATATATATATATATATATATATATATATATATAATAAGAACGTTGGGAAAAAAACATCAAAAGAAGTGCAGCAAAAATCAACAAAAAACTTTGAGAATAGAATTTAAATGTTATTTTTCGGGGGCTTTTCCACCGTCAATGAACAGGATGCAAAATTACGAATCCCACTATGGCCACGCCAAGAACCAAAGACTTTCAAAGATGGCTACGTCGTGCATCACACGTAGTAAACATTGTGGTTTTCTACAATTTTAAGCACTTTTGTCTTTGTTGTAACCAAATGAAGAAGTGGTACACATAGCACTGTATACTGCTACCTATAGGCATGTCTCTACAGTCTTATTAGGAGTTAAACATAGCGCTGTATACTGCTACCTATAGGCATGTCTCTACAGTCTTATTAGGAGTTAAACATAGTGCTGTATACTGCTACCTATAGACATGTCTCTACAGTCTTATTAGGAGTTAAACATAGTGCTGTATACTGCTACCTATAGGCATGTCTCTACAGTCTTATTAGGAGTTAAACATAGCGCTGTATACTGCTACCTATAGGCATGTCTCTACAGTCTTATTAGGAGTTAAACATAGTGCTGTATACTGCTACCTATAGGCATGTCTCTACAGTCTTATTAGGAGTTAAACATAGCGCTGTATACTGCTACCTATAGACATGTCTCTACAGTCTTATTAGGAGTTAAACATAGCGCTGTATACTGCTACCTATAGACATGTCTCTACAGTCTTATTAGGAGTTAAACATAGTGCTGTATACTGCTACCTATAGACATGTCTCTACAGTCTTATTAGGAGTTAAACATAGTGCTGTATACTGCTACCTATAGACATGTCTCTACAGTCTTATTAGGAGTTAAACATAGCGCTGTATACTGCTACCTATAGACATGTCTCTACAGTCTTATTAGGAGTTAAACATAGCGCTGTATACTGCTACCTATAGACATGTCTCTACAGTCTTATTAGGAGTTAAACATAGTGCTGTATACTGCTACCTATAGACATGTCTCTACAGTCTTATTAGGAGTTAAACATAGTGCTGTATACTGCTACCTATAGGCATGTCTCTACAGTCTTATTAGGAGTTAAACATAGTGCTGTATACTGCTACCTATAGACATGTCTCTACAGTCTTATTAGGAGTTAAACATAGCGCTGTATACTGCTACCTATAGGCATGTCTCTACAGTCTTATTAGGAGTTAAACATAGCGCTGTATACTGCTACCTATAGACATGTCTCTACAGTCTTATTAGGAGTTAAACATAGCGCTGTATACTGCTACCTATAGGCATGTCTCTACAGTCTTATTAGGAGTTAAACATAGCGCTGTATACTGCTACCTATAGGCATGTCTCTACAGTCTTATTAGGAGTTAAACATAGCGCTGTATACTGCTACCTATAGACATGTCTCTACAGTCTTATTAGGAGTTAAACATAGCGCTGTATACTGCTACCTATAGACATGTCTCTACAGTCTTATTAGGAGTTAAACATAGCGCTGTATACTGCTACCTATAGACATGTCTCTACAGTCTTATTAGGAGTTAAACATAGTGCTGTATACTGCTACCTATAGACATGTCTCTACAGTCTTATTAGGAGTTAAACATAGTGCTGTATACTGCTACCTATAGACATGTCTCTACAGTCTTATTAGGAGTTAAACATAGTGCTGTATACTGCTACCTATAGACATGTCTCTACAGTCTTATTAGGAGTTAAACATAGTGCTGTATACTGCTACCTATAGACATGTCTCTACAGTCTTATTAGGAGTTAAACATAGCGCTGTATACTGCTACCTATAGGCATGTCTCTACAGTCTTATTAGGAGTTAAACATAGTGCTGTATACTGCTACCTATAGGCATGTCTCTACAGTCTTATTAGGAGTTAAACATAGCGCTGTATACTGCTACCTATAGGCATGTCTCTACAGTCTTATTAGGAGTTAAACATAGTGCTGTATACTGCTACCTATAGGCATGTCTCTACAGTCTTATTAGGAGTTAAACATAGTGCTGTATACTGCTACCTATAGGCATGTCTCTACAGTCTTATTAGGAGTTAAACATAGCGCTGTATACTGCTACCTATAGGCATGTCTCTACAGTCTTATTAGGAGTTAAACATAGCGCTGTATACTGCTACCTATAGACATGTCTCTACAGTCTTATTAGGAGTTAAACATAGCGCTGTATACTGCTACCTATAGGCATGTCTCTACAGTCTTATTAGGAGTTAAACATAGTGCTGTATACTGCTACCTATAGGCATGTCTCTACAGTCTTATTAGGAGTTAAACATAGTGCTGTATACTGCTACCTATAGGCATGTCTCTACAGTCTTATTAGGAGTTAAACATAGTGCTGTATACTGCTACCTATAGGCATGTCTCTACAGTCTTATTAGGAGTTAAACATAGTGCTGTATACTGCTACCTATAGGCATGTCTCTACAGTCTTATTAGGAGTTAAACATAGTGCTGTATACTGCTACCTATAGGCATGTCTCTACAGTCTTATTAGGAGTTAAACATAGTGCTGTATACTGCTACCTATAGGCATGTCTCTACAGTCTTATTAGGAGTTAAACATAGTGCTGTATACTGCTACCTATAGGCATGTCTCTACAGTCTTATTAGGAGTTAAACATAGTGCTGTATACTGCTACCTATAGGCATGTCTCTACAGTCTTATTAGGAGTTAAACATAGCGCTGTATACTGCTACCTATAGGCATGTCTCTACAGTCTTATTAGGAGTTAAACATAGTGCTGTATACTGCTACCTATAGGCATGTCTCTACAGTCTTATTAGGAGTTAAACATAGTGCTGTATACTGCTACCTATAGACATGTCTCTACAGTCTTATTAGGAGTTAAACATAGTGCTGTATACTGCTACCTATAGGCATGTCTCTACAGTCTTATTAGGGAGTTAAACATAGTGCTGTATACTGCTACCTATAGGCATGTCTCTACAGTCTTATTAGGGAGTTAAACATAGCGCTGTATACTGCTACCTATAGGCATGTCTCTACAGTCTTATTAGGAGTTAAACATAGCGCTGTATACTGCTACCTATAGACATGTCTCTACAGTCTTATTAGGAGTTAAACATAGTGCTGTATACTGCTACCTATAGACATGTCTCTACAGTCTTATTAGGAGTTAAACATAGTGCTGTATACTGCTACCTATAGGCATGTCTCTACAGTCTTATTAGGAGTTAAACATAGCGCTGTATACTGCTACCTATAGACATGTCTCTACAGTCTTATTAGGAGTTAAACATAGTGCTGTATACTGCTACCTATAGGCATGTCTCTACAGTCTTATTAGGAGTTAAACATAGTGCTGTATACTGCTACCTATAGGCATGTCTCTACAGTCTTATTAGGGGTTAAACATAGTGCTATATACTGCTACCTATAGGCATGTCTCTACAGTCTTATTAGGAGTTAAACATAGCGCTGTATACTGCTACCTATAGACATGTCTCTACAGTCTTATTAGGAGTTAAACATAGCGCTGTATACTGCTACCTATAGACATGTCACTACAGTCTTATTAGGAGTTAAACATAGTGCTGTATACTGCTACCTATAGGCATGTCTCTACAGTCTTATTAGGAGTTAAACATAGCGCTGTATACTGCTACCTATAGACATGTCTCTACAGTCTTATTAGGAGTTAAACATAGTGCTGTATACTGCTACCTATAGACATGTCTCTACAGTCTTATTAGGAGTTAAACATAGTGCTGTATACTGCTACCTATAGGCATGTCTCTACAGTCTTATTAGGGGTTAAACATAGTGCTGTATACTGCTACCTATAGGCATGTCTCTACAGTCTTATTAGGAGTTAAACATAGTGCTGTATACTGCTACCTATAGGCATGTCTCTACAGTCTTATTAGGAGTTAAACATAGCGCTGTATACTGCTACCTATAGGCATGTCTCTACAGTCTTATTAGGAGTTAAACATAGCGCTGTATACTGCTACCTATAGGCATGTCTCTACAGTCTTATTAGGAGTTAAACATAGCGCTGTATACTGCTACCTATAGGTATGTCTCTACAGTCTTATTAGGGGTTAAATACCGCCTGATTAGTTATTTTGGAGCTTGTGCAGCTGAAATTGGCTAGAGACACTCGGTTGCCTAGTAGCCTAACGTTAACGTTAATCAAAACGTAACGTTAGGCTACCCCACGGATATTCGTTTTCCGACACGGATGTGACGTCACGCTCGAGCTACTAGTCGCGATCACAAGACTAAAAGAACGCACCATTAAGGTTAGGATAGCCGATTGGTCAGGTTGATAGGACCTGAACCAATGGGGTTACGTTACATTACGTTCTCATAGACGTTGGACTCGAACCCACTCTTGCACATTTGCCACAGTTTGGGGTAAATCGTCACAGACACACATATTAGGAAGAGGGCATGCGTCTGTGATATCTTGTCTAGGGTTCCAGTTAGAGCTCTGTTTCTGGTGAGCCATGAATGCTTATGACTTATGATGTCATGGTTGTTTTAAAAAACTGTGGATAGAAGTGGCTTCTACAGTAAGTAACATACTCACAACATACATCTCATTCTCTTTGTGTATCCCTGGGTTCGGGGCATAACCCTCTATGTAAACGTGCGCCTGCTCTACCCACTGGGCCATCCCGGCCACTGTAATTTTAAATTTTGACTCAGAAAAACAAAACGTTGCGTGGTCAACGGGAATGCAACGTAAGGGTTAACATCCGATGACGCATTGGGGTCATTTTTGGGATTTATGACAGTACATATATTACATATTGGACCTTTAAGAGCCGCACACTTATTCTACTGAATGCTCTACTCAAACTTTACTCACTTCTCACATTTTTCTGGCGTTAAACAAGCAGATGTATTCTATATTACACGAGACATTCGCTGTCCCTGGTTTGGCTTTTGTGTGGTTTCGGTTTGTTGTTGTTTTTAAATTGTACTTATTGTGTTGTCTTCATCTCATGTGCAAGAAACTGAAAAACAAGTAGCCTAAAATATGTCAGAAGGTGGTACTGGTGGTCAACTGTCCCTCTGTTACTCTAACAACTCTCTTTTAAGAGCCACACACTGATTCTACTAAGAGCTCTTTCAATTCCCTCAAACTCACTTCTCAAACAACATTGTCTAAATATGACCAATTTAGAAACTTTACACATTTGTTTTATGCTGTTAAACAAGCTGATTTATAGACTTTTTTTATGGTTTGTTTTTACATATTTCAATCTAGTTGTACCCATTTTTACTTGTGAACTTGTGTCTTCTTCTCATCTTGGTTATCATTGTATTTCATCAAATAAATTAAGAAAACAATACTTATTTAAACTCTTAAAAAGGTGGTGATGTGACTACGCTTGTCCCCCACCAGACTCCATGCAGAAAATCAACAATTTAATCTTTCAATCGTGTAGATATTTGTGTCTGACGCGGGGATCAAGCCTGGTCAGAAATTGACCAATTTTTTAAAAGAGCTTTTAATTAATAATTTTATACAAATTACAATTCATAGGCCTACATTTAAAACATACAGTAGGCTACATAGTATCAATTTAAAACAATACAAGAATTACAAAAATATAACTAATAAAACAAAATGTTCAAACCAAGCTTAAGTGCATAGTGCCTAGAGCCTCTCATAAAGCGCATAGGTATTTCTATAAAGTGCATGGAAGCTTTTTATGACCAGCTCTCCTGTCCCTGCTGAAGAAAAGCATCCCCGCAGCATGATGCTGCCACCACCATGTTTCATAGCGTTTCACATTTAGGCTAAAAACTTAAAAGGTATAGTGGAGGATTTTCTTTTTCCGGGTGGATCATCAAGACTATTGGTCCTCCTGGTTGTCAATCATTCTGGTGATATGTTTACGTCCCTAGCTTTCAGGTGTATATGTGTGGTGAGCTTGAGCTACGGTTTCAGCCATTCATTGAAGCTTTGAAGCTTTTGGGAGAATATTTCACACGCTGGCGTGCGCTAAAAGCACAGGTTGGGCTTCCCACTGATGCCTCAGTCGTGAAGTTTCTACTCCACAGGTAAAGTTTGGCTATTTGGAGAAATCCATTTAAAATCACTGCTAGTAAAAGTTGATGTAAGCTATGATTAGCGATGCTAGCCCTGGCACAAGTCACGCACCTCGCACACACGGTAAACATCTCAATTTGTGAAAAAGTGCAAATCTTCTTTTGGAAAGAAGGCTTGTATGAGCCATGCCGACAGCAACTTGTAAACAGTGCACTCTCATGCACACGTTTAATAGGCGTTCCCTCTCGGGAGCAGGCAGAGGGTTGAGCGTGTGCATTTCTTCAAAAAGTACAGAGGGCGGTTCTTTTCTAAAATTCGGGAAAATCCTCCACAATACCTTTTATCTGACCAGAGCACCTTCCTCCACACGTTTGCTGTGTCCCCCCAAACTGCAAACAGGACTTCTTATGGCTTTAATTCAACACTGGCTTTCCTTTCGCCACTCTTCCATAAATGCACCGATTGAGTGCACGACTAATAGTTGTCCTGTGGACAGACTCTCCCACCTGAGCTGTGGATCTCTGCAGCTCCTCCAAAATTACCCTGGGCCTCTTCGTTTAGGTGGGCGGCCATGTCTCGGTAGGTTTGCAGCAGTGCCATACTCTTCCCATTTTTTTTAAGATGATGGATTGAACAATGCTCCGTGAGATGTTCAAATCTTGTGATGCTTTTTCCAGAACCTAACCCTGCTTCAAACTTCTCCACAACGTTATCCCTGACCTGTCTGCTATGCTAATGTATGTGTTTTTTTTTCCCCCTAACTGTAATGTAACGTATCACTAATGTTCACTCTAACAAACCTCTGAGGCCTTCACACAACAGCTGTATTTATACTGACATTAGATTACACACCGCTGGACTCTATTTACTAATTAGGTCACTTCTGAAGGCAATTGGTTGCACTGGATTTTATTTAGGGCAATCAGAGTAAAGGGGGCTGAATTATGTTGCACGCCACACTTTTCAGTTTTTTAAACATAAAAAAATTTGAAAACCATGTGTGATTTTCCATCCCAATTTATGTACCACTTTGTGTTAGTCTATCACATAAAATCCCCATGAAATACATTTACATTTGTGGTTGTAACGTGACAAAATGTGGAAAAGTTTAAGGGGTGTGAATACTTTTGCAAGCCTCTGTATCAGGAAGCACCCCCCTGACGTTTTCTGGAAGTAATATCTAACGAATTAAATTAAATGTGGAGTCTCTAGCCATAGATACATGTTACAGCTAGTTAGTTTGAGGTGTATGCGATACAGAAACCATCACTGAACCTGTAAGCTGATCAATATAAATAGTACAAATACAAGTTATATCTAGAATATTCAGGGCAATTGATATATGTTATGTCACTGCTTTAAATGCTTAATCCTGATTATGTGTCATATTTTTAGGGAGGAAAAGACTGTGTTATCATGGTGCCATCATATACAATTCTAAAATGCTTTTTTTGGGGGGATATTTCCCTTTATTTCAGATTGACAGTAAAGGTAAGAGATGGGGAATGACTACATGGGACGCACAGTGTTACCAGGTGAGCTAGAGGCAGCCCCACAAAATTATATTCCCTGAAGTTGCAGCAAGCACTTCTGATCAACTTAAATCATTACTTCAACAAAGATAATAAATGGAGGAAATGAGCTCTTTTCCTGCTACATTATTCGTAATGCTTAAGAGTAATTAAAATATTGGTAAATTAATATTTAAGCAAGTTCTATTTAGGGATACATGATATTACAAGCACCAGTGACCCATCAGATCAATATAAAAATAGTTTTATTAAGAAGAGTAAGGCCTGTTTATTACATTTAATTGTAATTATCTCTGAGTTAACAGAAGAAAACTATTTGAGGCGTAAATGACATGCTTAAGTAATATTTATACAAGTTATACCAAGTACTTCTGATGGAATTATTTCATACTTTGATAAAAAAAGTGAAACTTCCTTCAACATGTTTAGTGTCAGAATTAGTTTTACATAAGACCCTTAATTTAAACAAGAGAAAATTATAATTCTGCAGATAAGTTATTTAATATTCACTAAACAAAGATGTATAATGAAATACTTTCTTCCTCTTTTATCATAATCCTAAACATAATGTGTAACAAACAATTTTGTAGATTTGCTCAATTTTAGATTAGAATTAAAACCCACAGAAACATTCAAACTAAACAAAGAAAATGTGCATTTCTGCAGATAAAAGTTAATATTCTACAGACTGCTGGAATTATTTCATGCTTTCAACTAAGACTGAACGGAGGAGAAGAGCTCTTTAAGGACCAGTGGGTGGCTCTTAAAAGAGCCGTTGTGTTGTCGTTGATCCGGGTAGTTCAGCCTCCGAAGCCGTACAGGGTGCGGCCCTGTCTCTTCAGAGCGTACACCACATCCATGGCGGTCACCGTCTTCCTCTTGGCGTGCTCGGTGTACGTCACTGCGTCACGGATGACGTTCTCCAGGAAGACCTTGAGCACACCGCGGGTCTCCTCGTAGATCAGACCGGAGATACGCTTCACTCCGCCGCGGCGAGCCAGCCGGCGGATGGCGGGCTTGGTGATGCCCTGGATGTTATCACGAAGAACTTTACGGTGACGCTTGGCGCCTCCTTTACCGAGTCCCTTCCCGCCTTTTCCTCTTCCTGACATTTTCAGTTGAGATCGATGAAACGAATGACTTGACGCTGCTCAAACGGCTGTATTTACGTCTTATCTGCGGACGTAAGAGAGAGCAGGGGGCCTGTGTCTCGCTGGGCGGGGCCTAACGGAAGTTAAGACTCTTCCTTCTGATTGGCTTTGAGAAGTTTAAACACATTTTATGAAATAAATCACAAGAGGACAATACTATCTTATTTCTGGTTGTTCACATTAACTGATGGAGTTTTACTTTATTGGTTTTGTTAGTTTAATAAACATATTTTTTGATATATATATATGTATATGTATATATATATATATATATATATATAGATATATGATATATATATATATACATACATACATACATATATATATATACATATATATATATATACATACATATATATACATACACACATATATATATATATGTATATATATATATATATATATAGTTTAATAAACATATTATCAAAAGAGGACAATACTGACTTATTTGTGGTTGTACACATTAACTGATGGAGTTTTACTTTATTTGTTTAGTTTAGTTTAGTAAATATAATTATTAGTTATAGTAGGTTTAGTAACAGTGGTGTAGTCTAATGTATTATAGTGGGTATACTGTACTGCACATGTGTCAAAGTCAAGGCCCGCGGGCCAAATCTGGCCCCTTGCAGATTTACATCCATTTAAACATTTAAATTTTGGCCCTCCTAGTTGTGCCCCAAACCAAAAACACAGGAAAGTGTTTTTTAAACTGCACCTACCTGACATTCAAAGCAGAATTTTGGCAGATTTGGCGACTCTGAGACTCAGAAATTCCCCCCAGATGCAGCAGCAGCAGCAGCGAGAGATAGTTTAAATATTCAGGCTGTGACAATGCAATCATTGTCGTGCTTGATTTGCTAATTTCTACGATGGCTAAGGAACTCTTTTGATGACTTTTGTAGGCCTTCATGTCAACAAAAATGTGACAAAAATGTCATCATAACCATGCCACATTTTATAACACAAATCAAAAGAGGACAGTACTATCTTATTTCTGATTGTACACATTAACTGATGGAGTTTTACTTTATTGGTTTTGGTTTAGTTTTATGAATATAATTATTAGTTTTAGTGGTAAAACAGTCAGAAGGCAGTTTCTTTATGTAGCACAATTCAGATTCAAAGTGTTTTAAGTCCTTTATTAAAGTTTATGCAATACAAGTTTATAAATACAGTAGATGTAATAACATAAAAAACAGTGCATAATGTGCAAAATATAATGAATGTGCGTCAAGTGTGTAAAGTCCAAGATCTTTCATAAAGTGCTGCGATGGAGATTTGTAATTGTTGTATTTGTGATCTCTCCTTTTTAAATAGATTTTATTTATGTATTTGTGGTAATGTTTAACTAATGCATTGCATGACACCATGTTGTGTTTTATACACCATCAGGTGACCGTAGTACAGTAATATGTTGTATGGTATTGTACAGTATGTGTTGTTTGTACATGCTGTCTGTGTTTATTTCGTTTTACGTTACTGCTACAGCATGGGTTAAGTGCCCAAGATAAAATGTCCCCAAACAATACACAGGTTGTTTTTTGTCCATCTTCCTTTTTTGTTCCCATGATACATTATACATTACAGATTTATATGGCAGTGCGACACACATCTGTTAATGTAGCTTCATTGCATATTTCTTTTAAGAATTTATACCTTCAGTTTGCAATTTAAAAACACTGGAGCTACATAATGTCATTTTGGTCAGGTACTGTATTAAAATCACCACATAATTTTGTAGCCAACTGTGGGAAACTTTGGCAGTAGCTCAGTCAGTAGGGAGTTGGGCTGGAAACTGGAGAGTTGCTGGTTCAAGTCCCCATACGGGCCAAAGTATGGCGGTGCTCTTGAGCAAGGCACCGAACCCCCAACTGCTTGGGGCCTCTTTCCATAGTCAGCTCCCTCCCACTGACATCTCTCCATTAGTGCATGTAGAGGTACTGTGCGTGTGTGTAATAACAACAGAGTGAAAACGTTGTAATTTAAAGTATACATTATTATTATTATTATTATTGACTTTCCCCGATAGATACTCTGTCGGGTTCCACCTATTACACACATCAGTGACACTGTTGTAAGAGCTCAGTCTGAGCTCCTGAGTAGCCTACACAGAATATCAAAGTCAGTCTAACATATGTGCACTTTCCACAGCTTCTTCATGTACAGTAGATGCCAAAAGTTTGGACACACCTTCTCATTCAATGCGTTTCCTTTTTATTTTCATGACTATTTACATTGTAGATTCTCACTGAAGGCATCAAAACTATGAATGAACACATATGGAATTATGTACTTAACACAAAAGTGTGAAATAACTGAAAACATGTCTTATATTTTAGATTCTTCAAAGTAGCCACCCTTTGCTTTTTTTGATAACTCTGCAAACCCTTGGTGTTCTCTCAATGAGCTTCATGAGGTAGTCACCTGAAATGGTTTTACCTTCACAGGTGTGCTTTGTCAGGGTTCATTAGTGGAATTATTTCCCTTATTAATAAAAAAAGCAAAGGGTGGCTACTTTGAAGAATCTAAAATATAAGACATGTTTTCAGTTATTTCACACTTTTTTGTTAAGTACATAATTCCATATGTGTTCATTCATAGTTTTGATGCCTTCAGTGAGAATCTACAATATAAATAGTCATGAAAATAAAAAGGAAACGCATTGAATGAGAAGGTGTGTCCAAACTTTTGGCCTGTACGGTATGTAGACTAGAGGAGGGAGGAGGGCTTTCTCCTTTTGTTCTCCTGAAGTCACCAACCATCTTCTTCTGTCTGAGAGGTGTGAAGGACCAGGATGTTGTCCTTACACCACTCAGCCAGATGTTCCTCCATCTACCTGACCTGATATGTGAACAGCCCGTTCTGCATATTCAGCGTAAAGAGCATTTACCACCGCCAAGTCTGGGTCCAAAACAAAAGGGACACACAGTCTTAATTTGCACGTGAAGTGTCCGAAACAATAGTGGGTACTTAACTAAGACCTAACTTAATCACCTCGAGTAACCAAATGGTTCGTCCTAATGTGTGAAATAAGGTTTTTTTCGCCCAAATTCCAGCACAGATTTAAACCTACTTTTTACAACTTCTACATTGAGCATTTATTTTTTAAGCACCAGCATGAAACACACACTATTTGGACATTATGGTAGCTAATGTTATAGGGCAAAATACAAAAATAAAATATGAATTTCAAAATAAAACAACAATATCAGAGGCAAAGTCTTATAAAAATGTATATTAAACATGTTATTTCTTTTCATCCACACCTTATTCATCTATATATCTGTGTTTGTATACTGTCCTATTACTGTCTACTTAATGTGTATTTGTGTTATTCTGATGCATGTAAAATAAAACATTTTATGAAGTGTCTTTTACATATTTTTATTGCAATATTTCTATTCTTTATGTACAGTATTCTTCCAACTGTTGCAGTACTTAGGCAGGCTAATCCCATGTAATTGTGAACTTGCTCTGGTAATAAAGCTCACTCTGATTATTCTTATTCTTTATTCCCACTATACCTTAAGCATCACAATGTTGTGTCAGCCAGTGTAACATTCCCTCTCATTTCCTCATCATGTACATACTGTAATTACACCTATACATAGCCATATTCTGCTGCTCTTCATACTATCCATCCTGCACATACACTTATTCTTACTATTCTTATAATGTTACCACACTGCACACAGCTGTACATATCTGTCTATATCACATGTGTCAAACTCGAGGCCCGCAGGCCAAATCTGGCCCTTGTAGATTTAGATCTGGCCCGTATCAATTTGGGTTCACAATAAATTTTTGCCCGCCTAGTTGTGCACCAAACCAAGAACACAGTAAAGAGTGTTTTTTAAACTGCAATTACGTGACATTCAAAGCAGAATTTGGGCAGATTTGCCGACTCGGAGACTCAGAAATTCCCCCAGAAGCAGAGAGAGAGTTTAATATTCAGGCTGTGAAACAGGTTGTTAATATAAAACATATATAATCATTGTTTTGCTTGATTTGCTAAATTCTACAATGGCTAAGGAACTCTTTTGGGGACTTTTGTAGGGCATCATGTCAACAAAAATGTGTCGAAAAAGCGTACAAAAATGTCAGAACAAAGCAACAAATTTACCAAAAGGTGACAAATGTCTGAGAAAGCCACAAAAATGAGGAAAAAAAAACTATCAAAATGTTAAAATAAAAAGTGACATGCAGTAACAAAAGCACTTCAATAAACTCCATGTTTGGCCCTTGGTGAGATTTTCTTTTTCCAGTGTGGCCCTCTGGGAAACTGAGTTTGACCCCCCTGGTCTATATGGTTCATTCAGTATACCCATATTTATTCTGTTAATACAATGCATATATCTATATTATTCGTACTATTATAATAACACTGCTACTACATTGGACATATCTGTACATGTTCATATCAAATAGCCATATTTCCTCTTCCCCTTTAACACTGCAATATTTTGTCCATACTTTGTATATCACATTGCACTTTTCTGCATTTCAGTCTTTGCACTTGTACACTACTCAATGACAAAGTTTTATATAATCAATTTAGTTACTGGCAGTTAGTATGGTTTGATCCAACCCCTTGGAGTAGGCCAAACACTCAGGGTGTGGAATTTACAGTTCACTTACCTTGTTAACAGGATAGTTATCTACACAATAAACATATCTAAATACTCAAATAGACAACGGTTTATAAGTCACAATAATGCTGCCGAAACTGACATGGGAAGGGATTTCTTTCCAAAAATATTTGTCAATAATTGTGCATACACGAATATAGGATAGTTTGCTCCTTAAGGGTTTTTGTGTGTGGCTCTTAAAAGAGCCTTTTTGTTGGTGTGGTCTGGTGCTGGGTGAGTTTAAGCCCTCTCTCCGCGGATGCGGCGGGCCAGCTGGATGTCTTTGGGCATGATGGTGACCCTCTTGGCGTGGATGGCGCACAGGTTGGTGTCCTCGAAGAGGCCGACCAGGTAAGCCTCGCTGGCCTCCTGCAGAGCCATGACGGCGGAGCTCTGGAAGCGCAGGTCGGTCTTGAAGTCCTGAGCGATCTCCCTCACCAGGCGCTGGAAGGGCAGCTTGCGGATGAGCAGCTCGGTGGACTTCTGGTAGCGACGGATCTCTCTCAGAGCCACGGTACCGGGCCTGTAACGGTGAGGCTTCTTCACTCCGCCGGTGGCCGGGGCGCTCTTACGGGCAGCCTTGGTGGCCAGCTGCTTCCTGGGAGCTTTTCCTCCGGTGGATTTACGGGCGGTCTGCTTGGTTCTGGCCATTTTAGTTTCTCCGTCTCCTCTGTGTTCACAGCTTAAAGAAAGAATGCTGAGAGACTGAGAACAGCGGCTTTATAAAGGAACTGCCGGAGCCACGGCGGCGCTGATTGGTCTAGGGAGACACGCGCGCTTTAGCTGAGTTACTATTGGACAAAAGGAATTCAAATTTAACCGCTCGAACAACGGCTGAATAACGGCCACAGAAAGACTCCTACTTTCTTCTTTCTTTTGTTTGAGTCTATCATTTGAGTGTTGAGTATCCACAGAAAAAATTATCGGTGGATGATATCTCAAAAAGAGAGAAGTTTATATTATAGGCCTTTGTTTTAAAGAGAAAATTCACAACTTTTCCGTTTGTCTTTTTGAGTTAAAATGAACCTATTTACCACAACAAAAGAAACACACAAAAACAGAAACACTACCCAAATAATTGTGAATGTTACATTCCATGATGTAAAAACTCTGTCTTATCTGTTTGTATAGTAAATTGTTACACTCTTTTCCTTCTTTCTTTTAAATAAGCTACTAAAAAGAGACAGAAGACAGAAGAAGAAAGGACGTAAGTGAGGAACGAATAACCAAACGTCACATTTTTGGTAGAAAAAAAGTGTATTTGTCTGTTTGTTTATTTAGGATCCTCATTAGCTCCTGCACTGCAGCTGCTATTCTTCCTGAGGTCCTTACAACTCACTTGTAAATGTGGGAATGCATTAATACATACACATAAAATCATAAACAATGAAAAATTATAAAACTAAAACTAAACATACACTATAATTTCATGACAAAAATAACAAAATACACACATAAGACCAGGACAGACACATTTATCGTCACATAATCCTCTCTGGACACATCTCATAATTGAACAAACATACATATATATTGTTAAACCTGTATATAAAGAGTAATTACAGCCTTGGAACTGAAAAACATTTTGCAAAAAAATCTCCCGTATGTTTCAATAAAGCTTCTTTGAATTGAAAAAGAAACTATTTAAAACGCATTATTGTGTCAGAATATTCTGGAGATATGTGTGGCTTGTTGTAAAATGACTCCAATGTTTACTTTGGTGACTAGTTTTAATTTCTTTTCTTTATTCTTTATTTATGACAACACACATGAATTAACATTTCTGTAAATGTGCCAGTGTTAGCCAGCCGACTAATTTTCAACTGTAGTCCTTTTGGCCAGATGATTTTAGACCAGTCAGTAATATGTAGTAATTCTCTGATTAAAGGTAACACATGTTACGTAACACCTGTCCAATCTTTACAATTTAAACAATATCTAACCAAAATGCAGACAAAAATATCTACATGATTGAAAGATTAAATTGTTGATTTTCTGCATGGAGTCTGGTGGGGACAAGCGTACTCACATCACCACCTTTTTAAGAGTTGATAAAAAAAGAGTTGCTTTCTTAATTTATTTGATGAAATACAACGTTAACCCAGATGAGAAGAAGACAAAAGTACTCAAGTAAAAATGGGTACAACTAGATTGAAATATGTAAAAACAAACCATAACATTTTTTTAAAAGTCTAGAAGAAACGGCATGAAACCGATGTGTAGACTTTAAATAAGTTTCTAAATTGGTCATATTTAGACAAAGTTGTTTGAGAAGTGAGTTTGAGGGAATAGAAAGAGCTCTTAGTAGAATCAGTGTGTGGCTCTTAAATAGCCTCACCGTTGTTAGAGTAACAGTTAAGAAGGTGACAGCCTCGGAAAAGTCACCGTACCATCTTCTGAGATATTTTAGGCTACGTTCACACTGCAAGTCTTAATGCTTAATATGGATTTTTAATTCAGATCTGATTTTTTATTTGGCTGTTGACATGACCTTTTAAAATGTGGCCTAAATCAGATTCCAGTGTGAACTGTTGTGCGGTTTCTAACTGACCCGTATTCTCGCTTTTATGTCAAAATGTTTGTGTAATGGCGGCCGTAACATTAATGAGCATGACAATAATTAGGTCTAACACCTCCATCTCCCTCCAGTGACTTGCTCCATCACTGTTCTCCATGTTGTAGCCTAGTCAAGTTTTTAATGTGACTGTCTGTGTCTCGGGCTAACTCCCACTGGCGCATAATTGTGACAAATGTCGATGTAGATTGACTAAAAGTCGCATCAAATTCTCCTCGGTTGTTCACACTGCGGCCGCATTGTAAAACATCAGACCTGGCTCTGATTCAGGACCACATATGGAAGTGGTCTAAATCTGATTTGAGTGTTCACACTACTTCTGAAAAAGTCTGACCTTGTCACTTGACCCCCCCTCCAAAAAAAATAATAAAAAATTCAGATTTGGGCCACTTTTGCCTGCAGTCTGAACGTAGCCATACGCTTTCCCAGTTAATTGCACATGAGATGAAGACAAAGACAATAAGTACAATTTAAAAATACATACAAAAGCCAAACCAGGGACAGTGAATGGGAGTTTTTCCTCGCCACTGTTCGCACTAAATGCTCTTGGGGGGGAATTACTGTATTTGTTGGGTCTTTGTAGATTATAGTGTGGTCTAGACCTACTCTATCTGTGAAATGTCTCGAGATAACTCTCGTTATGAATTGTTACTATAAATAAAATGTAATTGAATGCCAGAAAAATGTGAGAAGAGAGTAAAGTTTGAGTTTAGCTTTCAGTAGAATCAGTGTGCGGCTCTTAAAGGTCCAATATGTAATATATTTACTGCAATAAACTCCCACATGACCCCATTGCGTCCCCAGATATTAAGTAAACACGCTAAGTTGAAATACTATGTTTGGTGAGAACAATGCTGATGCCAGTATTGTCTGCGTGTTTGGGCCTGTGTGCTGTTATCAGCGGTCCAGTCTGACAGCCAGGCAGCCATGGTGTCTGACAGCTGGACAGTTTACTGGGAGCTGGTGTCGGCCTGCTGGAGTTGTTATGAAGCCCAGTATGAAACAGACTTGTTATTTACACGTTAATGGTATAATATTTTATATGTAGCTTATTACAAAGATAAAGGATTTTAAGACTGTGTTCAATGTACCATAAGTTCTGTCTGTGTGTTTCTGTATATGCGTGTTTGTACACGTCTGTACAAGTGTGTATGCATGTGTCTGTGTATACACGTGTATGTGTTTATACACATCTGTGTATATACATATAGATGGCTTTATTTGTGACTCTGTGTGTATGGGTTTATAATATATTGGTGTGCACATGTGTCTACTAGCTGAGATTGCATGTGTATCTGCCTGCATATTTGAGTAGATTTGTATGGGTACATATGTGTCTGTGTAAGTTTCTCTCAATAAAGGATTTTGCATAATCTACCATAAACTCTGTCAGGACACAACATGAAGGTGTGTGTGCATGTATGTATGGGTTTGTGAGTACATATGAGTAATAATAATAATGTGTCTTTAAGTATATATCTGTATATATACACACATAGAACCATGTGCATGTACGTGTGTGGATAACATACATGTATATAAAGAAGTAGCTTTAAACAGTGAACCGTGAGCTCTTAGTAGAAGGAGTGTGTGGCTCTTAAAAGAGCCGTTGTGTTGTCTTGGTCTCGGCGGGCCGGTTTACTTGGAGCTGGTGTACTTGGTGACGGCCTTGGTGCCCTCAGACACGGCGTGCTTGGCCAGCTCCCCGGGCAGCAGCAGCCTCACGGCGGTCTGGATCTCGCGAGAAGTGATGGTAGAGCGCTTGTTGTAGTGAGCCAGACGGGACGCCTCGCCGGCGATGCGCTCAAAGATGTCGCTCACAAATGAGTTCATGATGCCCATGGCCTTGGAGGAGATGCCGGTGTCGGGGTGGACCTGCTTCAGCACCTTGTACACGTAGATGGCGTAGCTCTCCTTCCTGCTCTTTCTCCTCTTCTTCCCGCCTTTGGCGGCGGTCTTGGTCACGGCTTTCTTGGAGCCCTTCTTGGGCGCTTTGACGGTGGCTTCTGTTGGCATGTTTCCTTCGTTTAGGATCGCCTGAAACGATTGACTCCAACTCTCCGCGGACGCTTTATTTATATTCGCTCTATGCAAATTTGAGTGTGCTGTTGCGCGCAGAGGATTGGCTGAGCGTTGTGGTTGAGACTGAGCATGCGCAAACCGAAATAATAATGATCGTATTTCTTTCCATATTCCAGCAGCCCTACAGGTGCTGGCGACGGCTGCTGGCTGCTGAAATAAGAGCAGACTGGAGGCTGCGGACGGTGTGCCGGGGATGGAGAGGCCAAATACATCCATGGCAACCAGTAAGGTGTTTGGCAGTGGACTAGATGTTATGACCTTATGTGAGGAAGTCTGCTGTGTTGAAATTGCCTTCTTAGTCTGACTCTTGCTGCCAAGGTACCCCTTATCACGGCTGTTTACCCTGATGCACTATGATTGAATCCTTAACCTCAGCCTGATATATGTGGAGGATATTTTTTGTTAATTAATCACTTATACTATTCCCCATATTCCTGGCTCTACTTTGTTGCTCTTATTCATACTTGTTCCCACTTGTTTTTTGTCCTACAAACCTTAGCCTGATATTATGTGGAGAGGATTTGTTTTATTAAACACTCAGCATCTCAAACACTAACCCCCAAAACTTCTGGCTCCAGATTTACATGCTGTATCCTCCTTTGCAGCGTGCAGATGTTAGGCAGTAGAATCTGCATTTGCTGAAGGGTTTTATAACCAGTGGTGCCAGCGGTGAATCTTAGTTGTATTGCTTTTTTTTAATTTTCTCCTTTCCCCACTGTATTCATTTTTTCTGTACTTGTTCTTGTGTCACTCATTGTTTAATAAAAATGAAAAATGTATTCATCCAAGTGTATTGAGTTTTTATTCTTTAATATATGTGATACTTTGTGTATGGCTTAGTCTTAAAATGATCATGGTTGTTCATACATACACACACATACACACAGTTGTTATTCTTTAATATATGTGATACTTTGTGTATGGCTTAGTCTTAAAATGATCATGGTTGTGTGGTCAACTCGTGCCTCATCAGAAGAAGTGGGCTGGACACTAAATGCTGAATGGACTGTTGCTACTCTGCTTTCTCAATCGCTCTCTGACCACGGGTAAGTGAATCGGAATTACAAGCAACATAAAGGAAAATACAATAGTCCAGATGTGCAAAAAAGAACATCTTGAATCATCTTTGATCTCAAAAAGACGTAGTAAGGTTAACCCTTGTGTTGTCCTTCGGGTCCCCCTGGGACTTAGTTTATTTTTGACGTTTTTGCATTGGCCTGGTGTTGAGCTTCAGGTCCCCGGTGACCCTCGCGTACTATGTGATGTCATTTAACGTGAACCGGCACAGGGGGTGGGGGGGGTGTCCCAGACATGTCAGAACAAACACGTTTGGACAGGCTAATACAAAATGTAAATAAACTAAAGTCCCCGTGACACGAAGGACAATACAGGACAGTAGCCTAGCTAGTGCTATCATGCTAACACGGACGTGAAGCTTTCCCTCCAAAACGTATCTATACTTATAGCTTTCAGTTGTCACCCCATTCCAAATGTAAAACTGACATTTACAAATATGCAATAACAATCAAACAAGTACATGGGTATGGGTTTTTATTCATATTTACCATTCAATATCGCAATCGCTGCTGTCAGTCCCATAGGGGAACATGACAGCGCTGCGTGTGTTTGGAACTATACAGGCTTACATGAACCACGTGACCACCCCGCTAGCGAGATCAACGAGTGTCGCAACTCTTATATCTCTATGGCTCTGAGTGAGGCTATCTAGGCCTTGCCTTCCGTATTAAATCCTCTTTTCTACATGTTTCCCCCTCTTTTTGGTACAAACAGAGGTGGATGTTAAAAAATAGATGGAAATGAAAGTTCAGGGTCAGACTTTAATATGTGCCAGTGTTTTAAAAAACAGATTATAAGTATCCAGTTGAAATAGGTCAGCGTTGACTGATGGTCTAATGTCTTTTATAACAGAAACCAACGTAAGAGCTAAACAGAAATTGAACAGACAGAAAACAAGATGGTGTTTGATCCTGTCACTGCCGTGAACTCGATACACTGTCTAAGATTTGGCTCTTTGCTGGCCACTTTTCATTATATCGTTCATAATTCAACCAATACTTGGCTGGAAGTTTTCATTCTTTGACTGCTGGTAGGGCATTTGCTGCTCCATGATCTGACCGTATAGTCCTGAAGCAACAATGCTGTTATTAATGCACACAGGATATGTGTTACATGTGTGATTTCTGTCTGATGGAGGCTATTCTACGTCATGCAGTCAGCGCCGGCCCGAGCCTTTTGGGGGCCCTAAGCAGAATTTGATTGGGGGGCCCCCCCTCCCACCACGCGGAGTCACCTGTGCTTGACGATTATTGACACAAATGTCACGCTATAATGTTACATTATAAATGAATACAGTGAGGTTATGTATTAATACAGTGAGGTTTATGAACTACTGTCCCCCCGGGGCACAGATGCATAAGGACCCCCCTATTCTATTTGTGCAAAAGTGGATTCAAACGGCGAGGGGGGGGGTCTGGGGGTGCTCCCCCAGAAAATTTTGAATTTGGTAGATGTTATTTCCTGTATTCTGGTGCATTTTGGGGATGGTCAGCTAGAGAAGGGCAATACCTAAATTTGTTCAGATTCATAGCATTTTGCTTTTTGATTTATTAAGGTAGTGACTTCACACAACTACTTGGGCTTCAGGGCCAAACAATACTGACATACTCTGTGTTAGTAGGAAGTAGGGCTGGGTGATATGGCCTCAAAAAAATCACTGATTTTTTCACAAAGAATCTGATTCATGATTTAAATCGATTCCCCCCCCACACACACACACACTTAAAATTAATCTGCAGATGACAAATGAAAAGATCTCTCACACACACACACACACACACACATACGGCATGGATTATTAATTTATCATTATGATTATTCATGCCAATTTTATGTAAATATTGGTTTGAGTGTTTTCCCTATCATTGTATTGGGTGGGCGCCCTCTGTGAAAGAGTGAAAAAATTATATTATGCTATATATTAAACAAACCTGTGAAACGAAATTTTCCACAATAGAAACATGATTTAAATGAGAAAACGTACTGTTCTAGCTATAAAAATGGCAGAATCACCCACAGTGCAAGATATTTCAAAAACCGCTTCATACACGCTTCAAGGTGACGGCAATTAGTGGTTAACAGATATTCACCAAGACGTATAGCCCAGCAACAATCTATCTAAAATAACACCTTTTGGGAGTACCATTCATGATATATAGTAAAATATTGAAGTTGTGGGAAGTTTATATGGCTTAAACTGTATGTTTCATCCGTCCCCCTATGCTGTTTCATGCATAGGGTGATATCAGCTAAATTGGGCCACTTTTTGGTAAAACGTTTGGGACAACAATACAATACCATATATGCCTTTTCCATGTGTTTTTATGATTAATAATGACTGTTTTTGATAATTTTGTGTTGAAATTATTTAATAAAATATAATTATTTAGGCCCTACAGTTCTTGAAACATCAGCTCTGCCAAAAATTTTTGCATGAGCAGTTTCAGGTAAAATGGGCCAGCAGTTTCAGGTAAAATGGGCCAGTCAAACTGCAAAGGGAAATAGTCATTTATCATCAATTTTAATTTTAAAACACAGTTGCTTATACAGCCACATAACATTTAAACTGTATTAAACAAACACACATTCATATGTGCCATTCAAAAAACATTTTGGGTGCAAACCCACATATTGACATGTGCAATTAAAAAAAATACATTTTGGAACAGCATAGATCAGTGAACCAAGCTCTGGGTTGCGCTTTAGAAAAGTTCTGAAACCATCCGGCCCTCCCTGCTGTCTTGGAGAAACCAGATATGTTGTTCTTGGCTGCGAAATCAAAGACCACTTGCTGGACATCACGTTTTGTGAAGTTAAACCCCCTCCGCGCCAATGTCTTGAGGGTGGCAGCAAGCTCCCTTTCTGGAAGGTAGGGCTTCCGCCCTGACACATGTTCACTGCCAGTCACCTTTCCACTGATGCGTCTTTGCAGTATGGATCGCGGCCCATGCTCGTGATAAGAAGTGCACACTCACTGTAATTCCTTTCTTGACTCCCTCCCTGTATTCATCTAAGGCCCCCTTCATCCTCTCCTCTTTCCACAGATTGTAGTTGTTTGACCTTCCTTTCCCTCCCTGTTTTATCTTTGTATCCTTTCCTCTCTGGTCCTTGCTCCTCCTCTCTTTTCTCTCGTTCTGTCTCCTCTCAATTCCTCTGCATTCCTTTCTCCTCACCTGTTCTCTCACTTCCTGTCTCCTCTGCTTGTCTCCTCTCTCATCCTTCCTTCTCCTCTCATTTCCTCTGTCTTTCCTTCTCCCTCTCTCCTCTCCTCTCGCTTCCTTCTCGTTTGCCATACTCACTGTAAATAAAATACTACCATTATTACTGTTGGGGGGGTCATGGTGAGTGTGTGTGTGTGTGTGTGTGTGTGTGTGTGTGTGTGTCCACGTACACATACACATACACACACAAACACACCCTTACACACACACACACACTCACTCACACACACACACTCAAACACGTGTGTATGTGTGTTTGTGAGTGACAAATGATGGCCCATTTTAGCTGAAACCATGTGGCCCATTTTACCTCAGTGGGTTAAGGTAAATTGGGCCGCCAAGAAAAACTTCACTTTTTCAAAAAATATGTTCATATACCAAACTAACAACATTATTTCTGATTGATGCCATCAAGACAGATATTATGCATAGTTTTTTATGGGCATGTTTTTTTTTTTTACAGATTTATCATCCTTATAATAGTTTAGTTAGATTTGGTATGCCAGGCTACTCACCATGCAGCTTTCTGGTGCAGTCATGATTTGAATTATTCCCCCGCCCACCATAGCAACCATGAACCAATCAAATCACCTGTTACTTGTCAAGTACAGTTATGACAACAGTTTGAAATCCTTTGCAGTCATTGGCTCTAAATTCCAGAGGGGCTGGAACCCCCAAACCTTAAATGGCCCATTTTACCTGATATCACCCTACCGACCAGGAGGGACGAATGAAACATTACGCACGCCCCACTTTTGCTGTAATAATTCCTGAACGGTTTTGTTCAAAGCTGAAAATGCAACTGTATTTGACAGAAGACAGGTGTAGGTTGCTAGTGACAAAATATGAGCTTTCAGTGCGATACGATCGCTTTGTAAATTACGTTTAATTAACAACCAGTAAACGGATGCGTGAGATAAAGCTGTTTTCACACATACAGGTAATTTACTTCTCTTTCCTCAGTAAAAGTTCAATTCATTTTAACTTTAGTCGCGCAACCTTGCTCCTGTTTTCACCTGTTGCTGAGTAACGTACGTTAAAATGACATGGTCTCATGAGTGTAGCTTACCTGCAGCAAGCTGGTAGCAAGCTCCTTCGTAGTAACTAGCGGTAAAAACAAACGTCGAAGAGGAGCTCCGTGCTACAGCGGCGATTGCTAGTTGTTGTAAGCCGCTACAGACCTCCGTCACAGCTCGTTCGTATCAGCTAGTAGCCAGTAGATGTGTTGAGCCGCATCAGAGTTCTTCAACACCGTGCTCCGTTAGGTAGGCGGTGTTTCAGTAATCCGAAAATAGGTGACTTTGAGCCGGGTACAGAGCACAATGAGACGCCGGTCATTTTGGCGGATATTGCGGTTAAGTAAGTAATGAAACGAGTAGTTAAGAAAATAACTAATGTTAGCCACTGTCGCTGCCGTGTCGCTGTCATATATGTCAATGGTCGCTGCCATGTTGTTTGTGTATCACTATGGCAAACGCGCGGGGGGAGGGCTGGGCCCATTCGGAACTACGGGAGCCCAGATGGTACCGTCGGCGGAAAAACAACACCCGGTTGGGGGCCCCCTAGTGGCAAGGGGGCCCCAAGCAGCCGCTTAGTTCGCTTATGCCTCGGGCCGGCTCTGCATGCAGTATGTAAAACACCTTCTCTGCTGTGTGGGTTCATGTTTAGTTGCCACTTTGTGCAATAAAATGGTTCATTTTATAACAAGTGCTGTGCAGAGCCAATGCTGCTGGTCCTGCCGGTGCAAATAGTATATTTTAGCCTGAATTTTTATTTATTTTATTACATTTATATAGCATTTGAATAGGTTTCAAATCGACAGGTTTTTGTCTATATTGTGTTCTTTCCTTCTACTGTCCTTCTACTTTTTACAAGTTTCTCGCTTGTTTCTTCTTATGTCGCTGTTTTTGATACTATTGCGACCTGTTCTTGCCTTTCCTTCATTCTTTTTACCATCTTTTTACCAAGTTTTTGTCTTTTTTACAGTTGTCTCTTTTTCTCATCAGCATTTAAATGTTTTTTTCAGTTTCAAGGCTGTTGTTTGGTAAATCTATCGCTGACAGCGCTGTACTGTTCCTCTTTATATACATTTTTTTTTTTTATCTACCAGAAATGACTAGCGCTGGTACATGGCTTAAAGAGACAATTCAAAATGGGTACATTATTGAAAAATGTTTGTTTAGTTGCCACTTTGTGCAATAAAATGGTTCATTTTATAACAAGTGCTGTGCAGAGCCAATGCTGCTGGTCCTGCCGGTGCAAATAGTATATTTTAGCCTGAATAGGTTCAAATCAACAGGCCCCTCACAGATTATGATCCGGCCCGCATCTCAATTTAAGTTTACGATACATTTTGGCCCACCTAGTTTGTTTTCATTTTTTTTTTTTGACGATTTATAACTTTTTCCGACATTTTTGGGCGTTTCTTTTCTATGACAGCTGACGAACTTTCTCCTGACTTCTTTAGGACTTTATGTCGACAAAACTGTGAGTGAGAAGACTAATACAGTCAACAATATTTGACTTTTTTGGATTAAATAAAAGCCTATCAATAAACTAAACATGTCTGGCCCTTGATGTGATTCTTATTTTTCCAGTGTGGCCCTCTGGGAAGTTGAGTTTGACTCCCCTGTTGTACACAGTACTGCTATTGCTGTTGTACTGCAGTATGTGTTGTACAGGTATATTTTGTTCAGTTTGTCCATTTTGCTACTTCGTCTTTTTGAAAATGGCCCGATCACTTTTGTACTGGCCCGCCCAAAATCCTATTTCAGCCTACGCTACTATTTTGAATATGTGATTAATACATGTTTGCTTTAATGACAGTTTAGTTTAGTTTTAGCAGCTAGCACCTATAGCCTGGTCCAGTGTTTGAAAAACTTGATTGAAAAACTTTATTATTCCCGATAGGGAAACTGGTTTGCCACCAACCATACAGCAATCGAACACAATACACAACTAAAAGACAAATAAATAAATAAATAATTCTGGATTAGTAGACTAATAGACCCTAATAAAGAGACACAATTTTAAGAAAAAGTCAATTTCACAATACATGAATTTGTGACTATTCCTCTCCCCTGACCCTAACCCTTCAGGACCCCCTTTCTGTGTTCCACGACCTAATTTACGAAAGAAGATCTGAATATAACACATAGGAAATGTACCAAACTTCACATCAGTCATATCAAAATCATTCCCCAGTCTAGAATATCTTATTTCATTTTTTTTTTTCTCCCCAAACATCTGGCGACCCCCAGAAATTATCTCTTGCCCCCATTGGGGGTCCCGACCCCCAGGTTGAGAACCACTGACCTATATAGCATCGGAAAGTTATCATAATCCACAAAATAAACTCAAATCTACTTATAGAGAGTCGAAGTCCCGCCCCTTCCGGTGGACCTCATGGGACCTAAACTCAGAAAAAATATGAACGGTGGTGAACGGGGAGAGGCAAATTATTTTTTGATCCCGTTTGAATTGAGCCATGGATTACAAATATGATGTTCGTCAATTTAAAAGATAATTTTTCAACCGAAGAAAGTCTCAGTTAGCCGTAGGTTTGTCGTAGTACCACTTAGTTTTGTGTGAAACCGCTCAGTGGACTACATCTCCCGTTTCACACAATCTACGTCACCTAGCTTGATGCTCGGCTTGCTCGCTAGCTAGCTAGCTTAGCTCTGTTCCACAACACATGTAACGTTATCTTACCTGATGTGTTTTATCCAGTCAGGTGTTTTCAGCAGAGAAGCAAAAGAACGAGAGAGATCCTCTGATCATTAGAGTAACGTTACATCCCCGGTACGATACACAGAGACATCGTAGCTTCAGAGAGACGTCATCCATGAAGTTTGTAGTCTTTCTAATTACGTATTTTCACTGTCTTATACTTCAACAGTTTAACAATAAACTGAGACTTTCTTCGGTTGAAAAATAATATTTTAAATTGACGAACATCTTACTTGTAATCCATGGCTCAATTCAAACTGGATCAAAAATTAATTATTATCTCTCCATTGACCCTCGTTCATATATTTTCAAAAGATAAGGTCCCATTGGACCGGAAGTAGAAGGGCGGGACTTCGGCTCTCTATACACAAAGTAATGCTGTAAACATCCTTTGTAGCCACTCTTGACTGGAGCTAAACTCGACTGGAGACTCTTCCTGTTCATTTTAACATTTCTTTCTCTCTGTTTCTCTGGGTGATGTTACCGCATCTGCTCTCTTTTTCCTCCTTTCTTCTTATTTTTTGGTAATTTCTGCTTTTTATGGGGAACTTTTAGAAACAAACTTCCAATTAAACAGGAAACAGGAATTAAGACAATGCATTACGAAGACAAAGATGAGATGATATATCAACTCTCTCGTATGGCGAGTGGGTTGTGTCATTCAAAGGATAACCAGGAGAAGGAGAAGGAGGCTACCCTCCCCGTCGTCGCCAAACTGTGTGGAGTTTTGAATTGATTTAATAGGGATTGCAGACAGACACCAGCGGCGAGTAGGCGGCGAGGGCATGTAGAAACATTTTCACGAATTCCCATCAACTTTACGCCTACTAAAGATGTCTAAACCAAAGCCGGTCTACGGAAAGCTGTTCCTCTCCCTATTCAGCCCCATGTCCCCAAAAGGAAACTTTGTCAACATCTGTTTTATTCCGTCTGTTCGTCTCACTTCAATTTTATTGCTGCAAAATGGGATTGTGTCAAGCAGACAAACTGACCAACACATTTTCGATGCTATTTTTCACTAACACCAACTTATTACCAATATTTGTACACGTATGTTTGGAATTCATGATCAATAAATCTCATTTATAAGAGATTAGACCTGATTTTGAAATGATGAATGATTCTGACTAATTTTAGAGGAACGTATGTTGGTGGAGAATCAGTCAAAGTTCAGTCAGGTTTTGAAACCATTTCACTTTTTTCAAATGCTATGAAATGTAATACCCACAATTCACTGAAAGTAGTAATCAAGTACGTGCAATTGTACTTAATTTTTGGAGTAATTTGGTTAAAAAGAAACCCACATTTCTGATATAGAAGTTTTGAGGACAACAGGAGGCTTAAAGCGTAACTCTCGCCAAAATGCAACCTATAGGGTCTTTTTGTGAATGGATGTAAGCATATTTAGGATGGATTCGCCACTTTTAAGATTGACCGTATTCTCGTTTTTCGGTCAAATGGCCTTTTGAATGGGAGTGCTAGGGGCGCTACTATGCTAGCCTCAAAATAGCTATTTTTAAAACACTAAGAAGGCTCGACACAACATGAGACTTTGCTCCAAGTGTTCAGGCGATTAGGTCAACCCTTGTGTTTGAATTTCAGATTTTTTGAAAATGGGTTAAATACTCAGAACAAACATTTTGATCTGCAGCATTGTTTCGGACACTTCACGTGCAAATTAAGACTGTGTGTCCCTTTTGTTTTGGACCCAGACGCTCAATATGCAGAACGGGCTGTTCACACATCAGGCCAGGTAGATGGAGGAACATCTGGCTGAGTGGTGTAAGGACAACATCCTGGTCCTTCACACCTCTCACACAGAACAAGTTGGTGACTTCAGGAGAACAAAAGGAGAAAGCCCTCCTCCTGTTGAAAGTGCATATATGTAAAACACTTTGAATCTGAATCATAAAGAAACTGCCTTCTGACAGTTGTTACCTACTAACCAGTAGTGTAGTTTACGTGATACACAGGTATACGCAGTATACCCCCCTAAGAAAGCTCCTGGATTTATATACCCCACTTAAAAATGCCCAATGACACGTAACAACATACTTTCCATTATATTTTTGATATGTTTTGAATTGTCTTCTGTGCTTTTCATCTTCATATAGGTATTTAAAGGTATTTCCACTGTAAATTGGTGAATAAAAGTAGATCCAAATACAGAAAATGAAGTCGTTGATGTTCAAAACATCCCTGGGGGTCACTTTTTCTGATGTTTTTGACACTTTTTCTACTACACCACTGCTACTATACCCACTATAACTAATAATGATATTTATTAAACTAAACCAAAACAATAAAGTAAAACTCCATCAATTAATGTGAACAACCAGAAATAAGATAGTATTGTCCTCTTTGGATTTGTGTTATAAAATGTTTTCAAACTTCACAAAGCCAATCAGAAGGAAGAGTCTTAACTTCCTGCCGTTAGGCCCCGCCCAGCGAGACACAGGCCCCCTGCTCTCTCTTACGTCCGCAGATAAGACGTAAATACAGCCGTTTGAGCAGCGTCAAGTCATTCGTTTCATCGATCTCAACTGAAAATGTCAGGAAGAGGAAAAGGCGGGAAGGGACTCGGTAAAGGAGGCGCCAAGCGTCACCGTAAAGTTCTTCGTGATAACATCCAGGGCATCACCAAGCCCGCCATCCGCCGGCTGGCTCGCCGCGGCGGAGTGAAGCGTATCTCCGGTCTGATCTACGAGGAGACCCGCGGTGTGCTCAAGGTCTTCCTGGAGAACGTCATCCGTGACGCAGTGACGTACACCGAGCACGCCAAGAGGAAGACGGTGACCGCCATGGATGTGGTGTACGCTCTGAAGAGACAGGGCCGCACCCTGTACGGCTTCGGAGGCTGAACTACCCGGATCAACGACGACAACACAACGGCTCTTTTAAGAGCCCCCCACTGGTCCTTAAAGAGCTCTTCTCTTCCAATTAACTTGTTGAATATATGAAATATTAATTTATATCAGATTTTTCCATTATCAGATATGATATAGAACTTTATATTGCTATATATAGATATTGATCAGATACTATAGAAATGTATCAGACAATCATATGCTATCATATATATCTATGATGATAGCACTTATCAGTATATATCTATATATGAAAGATATATATATTCTAATATATATCTATATATATATGATATCTATATATATAGTATATATCGATATATAGATATATAGATATATCTATATAGTATATCTATATATATATAGATATATATATATCTATATATAGATATATATATCTATATCTATATCTATATATAGATATAGATATCTATATATATATAGATCGATATCTATATATAGATATAGATATATATATATATATAGATCTATATATACTCAAGTTTCTTCCAAATATGTTTCTCTGTGGAATATTAAATAAGATTTATCTGCAGAATTGCTCTTTCCTCTGTTTAAATTAAGGGTAACTCAGTCTGAAACTGCATGTTGAAGGAATATATGGCTGAATATTCACCTATTTTCCGTCTATTTCTATTTTCCACATTATTATTATTATGGTTGTATATTATAATGCAGTCTTTTCCCCCCTAAAAACATGACATAATCAGAATTAAATGTAGGAGTTTAAAGCAGGGACATATCAAAATCTATTGACGGGAATATTCTAGATAAAACTACACCTACAAACAAGTACTTTACTCCTTTGTGACTTATACTATTGTGTGATAACATGTCAACATATGTAAGTTCCTCTGATCTCAACTGTATGAAATGTAAACAATATTTCATAATTTCTGCTTTTTAAAAAAACTAAAATTAGGTATTTTTTTATATAAATGAGATTTTTTTTTACCATATATTAAAAGACAAAAAGTGTAAAACTAGTGGTAATAGGTTGGAAAGAAAATGGCTGAGAACAAAGGTTAAAAACAGTGACATTACTATTATTATTCTAAATAAAACTATTTGTACTATTTTATATTGATCTTACAGAAACACTTTGTTCAGTTGCTCTTAAGCTTATGATGAAAACACTAAAATATAATGTAGCTGGTGAGAGAGAACTGTAAACTGTCAAATATGTAAAAATGTAGAGAATTAAACACGATACTTTCAATTAATAAGTTTCTTCCATATTTTATATATCATTTTATAAACAGATGAAACAAATGTGTCTCCGGTTGCTTCAGTCTGTGGAATATTAACTTTTATCTGCAGAAATGCACATTTTTTCTCCTCTCTCTCAGTTTGGTTTGAATCTGTTTCCGTGGGTTTTAATTCTAATCTAAAATCAAACAAATCTACTTAATAAAAAAAGGTCTAAATTGTCTGTTATACATTATGTTTAGGATCATATTAAGAGAGGAAGAAAGAGAAAGTATTCTTTTATTATACATCTTTGTTTGTGGAATATTAAATAAGATTTATCTGCAGAATTGCACTTTTCTCTCTTGTTTAAATTAAGGGTATTATGTAAAAATCATTCTGAAATTAAGCACGTTGAAGGAATATTCACCTATTTTCCCCCCCCCCAGTGTCGTAACATAGTTTTTGTAGCAGTTGGAGGAGAAACGACAGAAATGTAATATTATCAAAAGGAGTTTGATCTTTAGTTAAAAGAACCGTTTGCTTGGTTTGAATCTGTTTCCAGTTGTTTTAATTCTTGGCGGGCTCCTCCTGTTAATTACCTTAAAACCGATTAAACAAATATACAGAAGAAGAATGCCTAAATCGTGTGTTATACATTAGGTTTAGTATTCGTACTGTTCTCCTGTAGCTTTATTAATTAAGAAATTGTTGAGGTTACTATTGTAGGTGAAACAACCGGTAATAAAAGTAATATTATGGAGAAGGAGAAATAAAGACAGAGAGAATAAGTCTTATCTTCTATTATACATGTATATAGCCCATAATATCACAATATTTCATCTGTATTTGTAATGTTTTATTGTAAATAAATCACCAACCAAGCTCCTAACAAAGGAACTCTGTCTTTAGTTGGTTTGTTGAATCGGTTTCCGGTTGTTAGTATAGAAATGAAAGTATAACCTAGACATAATGTCAACGAGGCCTAAATGTGAGCAAGAGAGTAATATTATTAGATCTATTAGACTTCGTCCTGTTTAAATTAAAGGTTAATTTATGTAAAACTCTGTTACATGCATGTTAAAGGAATAGATGGCTGAATATTCACTTATTTCCCCCCCAGTGTCATAACATCGTATCAAATCTACAGAATATAAATGTCTACAAAAAAAATCATCTGTTATACATTTAGTATTCATAAGTTTCTCTTGTAACTTAATCAATAAACATATTGTAACATTATTATTGTTGTAAGTGAAACAACTGGTAATAAATGTAATATTATCAAGTTTGATGTATGAGGCTTTATAAACAGCCTTTGGTTTGATTGTTTTTGGCGGGATTCTCAGTCAACTAAACAGATTAACTAGAACCAAATCAGGCCACTTATAACTATAATATAAATGTATGTAGCCCATAATATCACACTATTTCATCTGTAATTGTACAGTTTTTGTTGTAAATAAATCACCAACCGTCATGAATTGTAACTATAGTAACAAAGGAGCGCTGTCTTTAGTTGTATGTGTGTTTGGCTCTTAAAAGAACCGTTTGTTTTGGGTTTGTTGAATCGGTTTCCGGGGTGTTTACTTCTTGGCGGGCTTCTCGGTCTTCTTGGGCAGCAGGACGGCCTGGATGTTGGGCAGCACGCCGCCCTGAGCGATGGTCACTCCGCCCAGCAGCTTGTTGAGCTCCTCGTCGTTGCGGACGGCCAGCTGCAGATGGCGGGGGATGATCCGGGTCTTCTTGTTGTCGCGGGCAGCGTTTCCAGCCAGCTCCAGGATCTCAGCGGTCAGGTACTCCAGCACGGCCGCCAGGTACACGGGGGCTCCGGCACCGACCCGCTGAGCGAAATTGCCCTTCCTCAGATGTCTGTGGACACGGCCCACCGGGAACTGGAGCCCGGCCCGGGAGGACCTGGTCTTCGCCTTCGCTCTGGTCTTACCGACACCCTTCCCGCGTCCAGACATCTTGTTGTTGCTGTATTCTTCGGCGTTAAGCGACAGAATGTGCTTTGTCACCGAGAGAACGCTCTTTATATAGAGGCAGCTGCTCGCTCATTGGCTACTTCGAACGTAACTGTTATCGCCCAATCAGAAACGAGTTCTACAACGCTTCCACTGCGCAGCAATGTAGATAGGTTTTTCAGAATAAAACGACAGATCCATACCAACATTTTGAACACACTTTTTAATAAAAGTCAGCTTAATGTACGTTTTAAAAGAAACGGACTCATTGCAGAAGGTAGGATGTGACATCAGTCACACTCATACACTGAATATTATATACAAATAACATACTATTTCTTTAAAATATATTTTAATTTAAATGTATTAATTCTAAATAACTTAAATAACTAGGCCTACTGCCAGAAATACAATTGAAAATGCAGCCAAATTTGTGTTTTGTTTTCAGAAACTGAAAACATTACTTGTATCTGTATTCAAATTCATTAGCAGCTAAATGTAAACAAAACAGTTGAACCTTATTGCTATTATTTTGAAGTTTAGACTGTTTTGATCACAAAATGGCTGTCAGGCCTGTCAGACCCAATAATCTGGAGCTAATTTCCTGCCACAACTTCACAAACACACGTTTTATGAATTAAATACCTACCTATCAAACAAGTACACAAGATATTTTGATAACATCATGCTTCAGAAACAAATAAGCATGTCTTACAAGTATCCTACAGACAAATATATCCTACATAGACAAAATATCAAGTGACTTTTAGAACACTTCCAGGTAGAGAAATGGCTGTTGATTTAAATTGTGGAGATGTGTGAAATCAGCTAACTTTATGTAGTCATTTTGAGCCGTAACTGTAACGTTTAAAGATATAAAGTCTGGAGTTCTGACCCGTTTGTTGTCTCTGCTGTTCTTCTACATATACATGGCTGCTGATTGGCTAACGTCTCTGACACATCCACCAAAACGAGAGAAAACATATATGTTACGAAACTGCGACCGCTTTACAACGTTAACAACATGTTTACAACCAGCCCGTTCTCACTCCGAACTCGTAAAATACAGACGTTTGGACAGTTGCTGTCAGCGTCTGAAGCGACGAAAAAAAGCGCCCTTCAGCGCGTTTGTAGGACGTCCCGGGGAGAGCTAGCCTGACAAGCCAAGACCCACATCCAGATGTTGAGGTCTGGGAGCTCCCCATTGGTCAGGGCTCAATCAGAGGGGCGGGATAAATGGTTGTCTTTCAAAATCCCCTCTGCACGCGATAGGATAGCGCCACAACCAATCAGAGCAACGCTAGCTGATAGAATAAACTTTAAACTCCGAACACATCTTCCTTTTTTAAGAATGACTTCAGTGCCGTTCTTTGTTCTTTTCTCAAAGAAAAGTTGAACTCCAAGTCTTCCAGAAGACCTCTGTTCACCAGCAGCAGCAGCAGCCATAAGCCCCGCCCACCAGCTCTATACACGATGTGATTGGCCCGACTAGAGTTTGGTTTTTCCAGCTCGCGAGCCAACGGAGAGTTGCTAGACTGACCCTGGCTGCTAATTACATTTGCTGCCGCTAGGGTGCGTCTAGATTTCTAGACTAGGGGAGAGCAGCAGCTACACGGGGTTTAGCCATTGACATATATATAATGGACCAATAGACCCCGTTGCTCTGGACGGAGACCAGTGAAGGATATTAGAAGCACTTTTCCGGTGATCTCTTGCTTTACTGAGCAGCCTCCAACTGACAGAGACAACGTAGATGTGACGTGAGCAACGTGTCTGAAAGTGTGAAGTCTTCTGGTAGCTGTGCCGAGAGAAATCTCAATCATTCCCAATCTTACAGAGACGGAGAGTGTAGGTATATGTAAGGAGATAACATAGACACAGGCTAATTACTGATCACTAACATGCTAGTTAACATTAGTAATTAAACCTAAACAGCTCATGGAAGTCCAAACTGCCTGTGAGCTTCTCCTGTACTATAACGGTAATTCCTCTACTGTGTGACAGTAAGTCTCGTGGTTATGACCCAATCGTTAGCTTATTTTTATAAAAGCGTCTGCTACGGAGCCATAACGTGAGCTACAAGGTAATGGAGCCATCTATACATTGTCGTATTTCTTTGGAAATAAACAACGGACAAATAGAGTCTTTAAACGCTTCAGATGTAAAGTTATTGACAGTCAAGTGACGTAAAAAAAAATGGCGGTCAGTGGGATGCTAACAAGAGGTGATACCTTTGTAGCAACAAAACGGCGCCATCGGAGGTTCGAGTTCTGAAGTGAAGCTTACCCCCCTTGGGTTTAGCGAGTAGTATGTAAAGGGGAAATACTGCGTAGGAGGTTGGTTGGGGGGGTGGATGGGTCAAACACAGGACTTTCACCCAGGAGATCGGGGATCATGTCCCGCGTGTCTTTTGCTGCGTTCATAGACATCGGAAAAACACTTTTCCGAGTGAGAACGTCAGCATTCAAGTCACTTCCTGTGGGAAAACTGGGGCTGGATTTAGCTAACCGAGTTCCCCAGTTGGTGACGCGTTGTTGACAACTGACGTTTGATGGAGGAGACTTTCAGTCCTTCCAGAAAGACTTTTTTGTGATTGTTGCGGACAAAAATCCTTGATCATGCGGCACGTTTTCTTAAAAAATTGCGATGGAATATGCGGGATATTAATGCAATTTTATGCATTGAATTATGCGATCGCATAATCGCGTTTTTCTGTATGGACTGGACTTTGGGTCACTGGACATATTTCAATGACGATAAACTGTTTATTGTGGACAAACGGCTCTGCCAAGAAACACACACAGACATAACATGTTCCAAATTATTCATAAATAGGCCTATAGGTATAAACCAACAGCTTATCCGTGTCTTTTCCCATTGGTTATCCCGCAGATAACACAAACACACACCTGTCTATGTGCTGTTTGGATGCTCGTATAAGAAAACAGCAGCGAGTCATGGAAACGTACAGTACAGGCCAAAAGTTTGGACACACTTTCTCATTCAATGTGTTTCCTTTTTATTTTCATGACTATTTACATTGTAGATTCTCACTGAAGGCATCAAAACTATGAATGAACACATATGGAATTATGTACTTAACAAAAAAGTGTGAAATAACTGAAAACATGTCTTATATTTTAGATTCTTCAAAGTAGCCACCCTTTGCTTTTTTACTAATAAGGGACAAAATCCCACTAATGAACCCTGACAAAGCACACCTGTGAAGGTAAAACCATTTCAGGTGACTACCTCATGAAGCTCATTGAGAGAACACCAAGGGTTTGCAGAGTTATCAAAAAAAGCAAAGGGTGGCTACTTTGAAGAATCTAAAATATAAGACATGTTTTCAGTTATTTCACACTTTTTTGTTAAGTACATAATTCCATATGTGTTCATTCATAGTTTTAATGCCTTCAGTGAGAATCTTCAATGTAAATAGTCATGAAAATAAAAAGGAAACACATTGAATGAGAAGGTGTGTCCAAACTTTTGGCCTGTACTTTAAGCCCACCCACAAACTTTTCCCATAACTTAACTGCGTCATAAGGGACGCCAAGAGGCCCGACCAAGCGTGTTTAGTGTAAGCGCGTTATATGACGCTAAAGGAAACTTTTTTGCGTCATTTAACAACGACAATTGATCATCTTACAGAAACACTTCGTTCAGTGTTTTTGTATCGCATGTACACCTACAAACGATCTCTTAAACATTCATATACCAAACGTATGCTGCGCTCCAGGCAACCCTTTCAAATCTGATCACACATCTGTGTGCGTTTACCTTTAAGACCTGATCACACATCTGCATCATTTTGAGCGGTGTCGTCTTTTTCAAGGCACATGGCCAATTATATGTACTGTGATTGGCTGAAATATTCTTGGGGTGAGTGACAGAGATGCTTAGGGATTTTTTTATGATTTCTCAGACGCTTTTATCCAAAGTTCCATCCAAATAATACAAGAAACAAAATTAACATAAATTAATATGTAATTGTTATGTAAAAAAGAAGTAGCCCTCTGTTTTGTTTTGTTTTTTTTCTATAACTTTGTATCAGTGATGTTCACTTGTCACTTTGGTACCTCAAAAGTATGAAATAATTAAATAAAAACGGATCTGTACTGATTTTCAAAATATTCTTGATATTTTTGTTGTTTATAGATTTTTTTTAAATGCAGTTGAAGATTATGGCCAAGCAAGTCAGTCAAGTTGAAAGCCAAAGAAGTAAGCTCTCAAATAATTTTTTTATTCCATGTTTTTATCTGCTATAGAGCCTGAGAAATTAAGATTTTAGTCGGCTTTGACAAATTTTGACAAATATTTCTGGAAATCCATAGGTTTTGGGAGGGGTTTACAGAAAAGTACTTAGGCAGGCGTTTTAGGCCTAAATGGGTTAATTAACTCGTGTTTTCACAACCTTCTACCGGTGAAAGTGCCCTGGAACGGCAGTCAAACCAGTAACTTACTCCCAGTGAACTCGTACTAGATGGTTGTTCTCCCAGTTACGGTTCTGACGTCACACACTCATGAACAAAAATGTCGACCCCTGTTGATGGCTGTACAGACGCCAGTGATTAAAAGTGAGAAATAGAAATAAATAGACATCAATAGGCAACGTAAAGTAATTCGGCACATTGTAATCAAAACAGTACACATACGATTGTGTACTACTACAGGTTATGTTTATTAAATTAAGCCCAAAATATGTCGCCGACTAGAAATCGCTAGAATCAGCTAGCGCGAGCTAATGGCAATGGTAGGTAGCCCCTAGCTAACGTTAACGCTAGCTAGAAGGGTTTGTTGTGACTTTGCCTGGAACGCTACCAAGGCGTGAGTCGTGACTTGAAGTCGTAACTTACGGGCTAAACATTAATACAAAAATAACAGTAAAATATAATGTAGCTGGTGAGAGTACTATGCATTGCCAAATTTATAAATGTAGAGAATTAAACACGATACGTTCAATTCATATATATACTCTGTTTCTTCCATTGTTTTTATCATTTTACAACTGATTTAAAGGCTTATTCCGTACAGAACACAAGTTGTATGGCTGATATTTATATTTAGAAATCAGAGAGACAGTATGTTGTTAATTAATATCAGCAACATATCACACGTAGAGCATTTTGACATAATAAAATCAACTGGAGACTGTGTACAGGCTGATATATGCGTCTGATAACATTTAATTAAATCAGAATCAGACCTAACAGGATGTGAGTGTGTCTGTGACTTCTGTTTAGAGATGGTCCGATACCATTTTTTGCTTCCCTGATACCGATTTTGATACCTGAACTTGCGTATCGGCCAATACCGAGTACCGATCCGATACCAGTGTGTCATATATTTTATTATGTGTTAACAGCTGTATACTACTATCCCTGTATAGATGTGATGTGATATATAACAGCTGTATACTACTATCCCTGTATGGATGTGATATGATGTATAACAGCTGTATACTACTATCTCTGTATGGATGTGATATGATGTATAACAGCTGTATACTACTATCTCTGTATGGATGTGATATGATATATAACAGCTGTATACTACTATCTCTGTATAGATGTGATATGATATATAACAGCTGTATACTACTATCTCTGTATAGATGTGATATGATGTATAACAGCTGTATACTACTATCTCTGTATGGATGTGATATGATATATAACAGCTGTATACTACTATCTCTGTATAGATGTGATATGATATATAACAGCTGTATACTACTATCTCTGTATAGATGTGATATGATATATAACAGCTGTATACTACTATCTCTGTATAGATGTGATATGATGTATAACAGCTGTATACTACTATCTCTGTATAGATGTGATATGATATATAACAGCTGTATACTACTATCTCTGTATAGATGTGATATGATTTCTGTCTTTGTTGTCGGTCTGGCTCAGGTTAAACTCTTTGTTAAACATGAACTAACACAAACAATGAACGCCCCAGAACTTTCTTTTATTCTCCAGTTTGACAGTCAGTTATAACGGAAAAATAACATAAATAAACTACTTTAACGCAGATTTTCTTTAGGGCTTTATTACGTGGTATCGGATCGGTGCATAAACTCCAGTACTTCCCGATACCGATACCAGTGTTTTAGGCAGTTTTAGGCAGTATCGGAGCAGTATTGGACCATCTCTACTTCTGTTCAGCCTGAAGGCTGCAGGAAACAGCTGAAAACTGTCCGATTTGACAGACTCGACCAGATGGACCAGACATATCCATGTGGGAACTTACCGTTTGAGAACTTTTGGGAAGGGGCGAAAATCCTGGTTATCTGATTGGATAAACCATCTGTCTATCACCACCTATAGTTGGTGATAGACGGGCCAAATCAACCAATCAGATAAACAAAGCGTATGAAAATACAACCACAAGCCAGGCTACCCCTGCTGCTGCTGCAGGCAAAGCATAGCTCGTTAGCTCAGCAAGCTAGCAACATGTCGGTAAAGGAGATTTTCCGTTTGTGTAACGAGAATTTAGGAATAAAAGACAACATTTGAGGTTGGTCCATATTCCAAAAGAAGGATTTAAGAGGAAAAAGCATTAGTGAGCAGCTAACAGAGTTAGGGCTAGTGCTGGCTGAAAATCCTGGTCAGCTGATTGGATAAAGATAATAAGATAAGATAATAAGATAAAATATACTTTATTGTCCCCAAAGGGAAATTTGTTTTGGACTCTGTCCATTCTGCAGCATCACAAAGACAACGCACAATACAAAAAAATAAATAAATAAATACATCTCAACACATACTCTCTTGCAATACAAACATGCTCCCATATACATAAGCATATTAACTACTCCTTTCATTGGCACTTCCCATTAAACAACCCATCGGCTGTAGTCTTCGTAAAAAGTGGGAAACAGTCCTTGCACCGAACGATATAACAGAAATACAATATTGCACAGCTGACATATTGCCCCACCCCATTAGCCTACATATCGCACAATTTCCGTATTGGATAAATGACATAGCGCCCAACCGACTGGGCTAAACCATCTGTCTATCACCACCTAAACCCGCCTCAACACCAACGCTGATTGGTCGGCCGTTTGGCGAACGGCTCCAAATGTTCTCTACTTCAAGATGCCAGACTGATCTGGGAGAGGAAAACTGGAGTTCACCGAATCAGGATGGTCTCACCAGGCTAGGCTGCTGCCACCTGCTCTCGTTTTTTTAATTAATAAAACCCAGAGCTGGCCCTAACAAATTTGGTGCCCTATGCCGTAAAACCTTTCACCGTAAATTTACAGTAATACCGGCAGCAACTTCGCCAGTAAACTACTGTTTATTTACAGTAAGCATACTGGTGTTGACTGTTTCTTACTGTATTATAGAATAGAATAGAATAGAATAGCCTTTATTGTCATTGCACTGTGAAGGTACAACGAAATTTAGGGTGCTCTCACAGGGCCACCCTTGCACCACACAAAAAATAAAAACAAACAACAAGAAAAACAAGGAACAACATACTGTATGTCCAGACAAGGACAAGAAACAATAGCAATATGCTCTCATTTAAAATAGTATCTACTAACATAATAAAAAAATATATATTATTTGAGTTTACAGTAATCTACTGGCTGCAGTGTGATTCGAACCTTTCCTTTATTTTCCCAAGATGCATTGGTGTTAACAGTAAATAGGGGAGCGCGGGGCACAAAGTAACACTTTTTGGTTTTGGCTAAATATTTCTCAAACCATGTGAGTTTTACTGCTCATATTTTTATACAAGCAACATATATATCTCTGCTACAAAGGTGCACTGAAAGTTTGTTTGTAGGACCTATTGTTCTTGAACAATTCCCCCGAGAGTGGCGATAGGTGAAATGTTACAACCAGCCCCATATGCGCGGTTAGTTGTAACAGATAGAGGGTTAGTTGTAACACTTGTTAAAAAGTTGGATTTAACACAAATAATTCAATAGCATTGTGCTATACACCTAATAAAACAGTATAAAACACGTTTTTACTAAACTCTGCATAATATAATAGTTTAATTTATGGATCTATTAAAAAAATAATACAAATAAAAAAAATAAAAAATAAAATGTAAAAAAATAATAATAAAAAAAAGTCTCATTCTGTGGACAAAAGAAATGCAATACATAGTTGTTCACGCTGTACTTCAAAATATTGGTTTTGAAACATTAATGCAAATTGAAGACTTTGTAAATTAGAAATTGCATGTAATTATAGGTGCGGCTTAGTTCTAACAGCGTGTTACAACTAGCCCCGCTGTGACGCGTTTACTTCAGGACCGGCTAGCACTTGCTAAGCGATGGTCACATCTTTTAAAACGGTACGATGTTTTAGCCAAGATGACGGTGATCAAGGCAATATAACATTAGATACACTGACTTTCACACACTCTTTAGAAATCGAAAAATACTTCCGGCCAAAAAAAATACTTTTATGACGCCAAAACACAATTTCTTCTCTCTCTCGGAGACAGCGTAAACAGAATTCCTAATAGGCTGGAACACGTCTAATGGCGATGTGATTACATGCCCTGAAGCACATCCAGTTCTACCCTGTGCAACCACCTAAAAAACCCGTGTTACGTTTAACCCCGCGTTACTTTGTGCCCCACGCTCCCCTACCTGTAATCTGTAACATCTGCAGATAGTGCTATAATATTATTATTTTCTCCCAGAATGCATTGCCATTCACAGTATGATCCTCTATAACATTAAAACAGTAAAATAGGCTACTGTGAGATTGTAGCTGTCATTTTACATTGAAGGTTTACAGTGTAGGCAAGATTTCAACGTTTTTGTCACTTTTAGATGGTTTTTTAAAACATTTTTGTTGTTTTTTTCAATGTATTTGTCACTCTTTCCATCTTTATTTATTGATTTCTTCTATATTTTTGTCGCTTTGTTGATAGTTTTGACACTTTTTTTGACGTTTTTGGCAGTTTTATCGTTTCTTTTGCTTTTTCTCGACGTTTTTGGCGTTTTTAATCTATTACCTTCTCTTTACCCCTATCATTTGCATATACAGCCTGTACTGTACCACAGGCCGGCCCTGATAAAACCCCACTGTGGTGTTGTGATGCTGCAACATTAAAATGTCAGAGCAAGGTGCGTTGACTCTGCAGAGAGCAGAAACCTGACCTGAATGTGTGTATTTAGGTTATATGTTTTGATGCGCGCACAAACAGGTGCATTAATTCTCTCCCCTCTCTCTCAGTTTGATGTCTCTTGTTGTTATTGACGCTGAAGCAATTACACGCCTCGCTGCTCCAGTTATGAGTCATAGCACGCAGATGACTGCCGCTCCTGCCGCGTGCGCGTCTGCACAAACCTGCCAGTGTGATAGGGCGGAGGAGCTGCGGAGGAGTTCATTCACAGAGAAGCCGGTGGTGGTGCTGGGTTATTTTTAGGGCGGAGGAGGTGACAGCAGGCTGCAGCCTCCTTTTGCAAACATTCCCACGTCGCTTCGCTCCACCTTAAATCAACGCAGGATGTCAGCGTGAAGCCGTGCGTAAAGAAGCTGCGTGCGGCACCGCGGAAAGAGGACGTTTTACAGCCAATTTCACCTCATTTCTGCAGGGAAAATTTCCACTCTGCTGTTTGCAAAACGACGCAGCCGGTGTTTCCGATTCCCTGCACAGATTGGACTCGTTGTTGTAGCTGTAGAGGACACATTGCTTGGTTTTTAGTCGTATTATTTGGGGAGCGAGCTGCAAAGAGAGAGAGAGAGAGAGAGAGCGAGAAAGAGAGAGAAAGAGAGAATCCAGATCCGCCCAGCAGAGGTAAGAGACAGAGAACACGGTGTGTGTGACACACACACACACACACACACACACACACACACACAGGCCTGATATGAATCAAGAAACGTCGATCCCACCTGAGCTCCATCATTAGGCTATATCCATGTAATCTTCCCATAATCGGCTTAAATTAAGGTTATGTTTCATTATAAATGACTCTATAGGCCAGATACATTCTCTAATCTGCTAAAATATCCCATAATAAAAGGCACCGGGTACAGGGTGGTGCCTAATATTGACCGTAATATATTGGTTTAATTAAAGGTTGTCCATTTTCTGCACCACTTAACCAGGGGGAGGGGGGGGTCTGGGGCTCCAGCCCCGAATGTTTCAGGCCACATCCACACAAACTACGTTTTCATTTTCAAGCAGCGTTTTGAGACTAAAACGATCTCCGTCCACACAAGAGTTTCAGCTCCAGTAGCAGAGCTAGTATCAACAGTTCTGACAACGCGTATCACATGACCGGTCACGCACGCACTGGGCATGTGCGTGCCGGTGTAAACAGGAAGCAGATTGTCTGACGATAGTTTCACTGCCCCGATGTGAGTCGAGTGCAGATATGAGTCGCGCATGCGACAAGTAGCCAACAAGATGCTAACAAGAGACTTCTGTAATGTCAATACAGTAAAAATCATAGATCGTATATATAAACTGGACCACCAGATCCTGTGTCTCTGTACAAGACCAGTGAAGGATATCAGAAGTCACTTTCCCGGTGCTGGCTGAGCGTTACTGAGCAGCCTCCAACTGAGCTTGAAGACGTAGATGTGACGTGAGCAACGTGTCTGAAAGTGTGAAGTCTTCTGGTAGCTGTGCCGAGAGAAATCTCAATCATTCCCAATCTTACAGAGACGGAGAGTGTAGGTATATGTAAGGAGATAACATAGACACAGGCTAATTACTGATCACTAACATGCTAGTTAACATTAGTAATTAAACCTAAACAGCTAATGGAAGTCCAAACTGCCTGTGAGCTTCTCCTGTACTATACGGTAATTCCTCTACTGTGAGACAGTAAGTCTCGTGGTTATGACCCAATCGTTAGCCTATTTTTATAAAAGCGTCTGCTACGGAGCCATAACGTGAGCTACAAGGTAATGGAGCCTTTTATACATTGTCGTGTTTCTTTAGAAATAAACAACGGACAAATAGAGTCTTTAAACGCTTCAGATGTAAAGTTATTCTCTGTCAAAGTGGCGTCAAAATGAATGGGAGTCAATGGGATGCTAACGGGAGGTGATGGCTTTGTAGCATCAAAATGGCGCCATAGGAGGTTTGAGTTCTGAAGTGAAGCTTACCCCCCCCCCTTGGTGAAAATGGACCTACAACGAAGTTCATTCACTGCTAGCTACAAGTTAGCAATCAAACACAACAAAGGCTGTCACTTGAAAGGCGTTTTGAGCTAACTTTAGCAATCTAGCAATCATAGATAGCTACAACGAAATTTTGAAATGATTTTCATCTTCTGTTATTGTATGTAAAGAGAAACGTTTATTTTATGGATTTCACAAATTACAGTAAGACACGTTACGCCGTAAACCGTTTAAATCTGAGCATGCTCGACTCACATCTGCACTCGACTCATATAAATAAAGGAAAACATAAATCGGCGCCAACGGTTGTATGAGTTGAAAATACAGAAAATACTTTGGAGAAAGAACAACAGTTTATTTATCGTTTTATAATAATTATAATTATAATAAAATAATCTTGGAGCGACTGTGACTGTGAGGTAGAGCTGTTACTGAAAGGTGTGTAAGCTCCAGTACCTGACAGATAAGACTGACTGACTTGCGTCCTCGTTTCCAAAATGTCTCGGAAACGCCGCAGTAGTGCGGCCGCGTGGCGTAAACGTAGCAAAAGATATTTCGTTTTTTAAAACCAAAACGTAGTCGTGTGATTGAGTCTCAGTATTATTCATAATATCGGTGTGATACGATTTTACGATTCTCTGCAAATGTCTGTTATCGAAATCAAAGATTTTGCTTTAAAATGCTCACGATGGCAAAGCTAACATGCTGATGTTTGTTATTACACACTACACACAGGCCTGAAACACACACACACACACACACACACAGGTCCTTTACATGCACTAATGGAGAAATGTCAGGGTGAGGGGGCTGCGACTGCTGAACAGGCGCCCTGAGTGGTTCGGGGGGGTTTGGTGCCTTGCTCAAGAGCACCTTGGCAGTGCCCAGGAGGTGAACTGGCACCTCTCCAGGTACGGGGACTTGAACCAGCAACCCTCCGGTTCCCAACCCAACTCCCTACGGACTGAGCAGCCACCGCCCCACCTTTTGTCGGCTAAATTAAACTGTCATGTGACCGGTAGCCGTAACTTCGTAGGATATCTTACGAATTGCTGTGCAAACAGTATACGTTTTAAAACGATATGGCACAAACCGTTGGTGAGAATGCATTGAGTTTATGACAGATGCTGCAGAAAGAATTCAGAAACTGACAAAATAAATCACTCTCGTTATATTCAGATATTTTCCTCCCAATGAATCACAGGACAAGTCTCGAAGGAATCCAGAGATTAGGCTATAGAGTCGGATGGATTTCGTAGTCCTCTCTTCCTCTCTTCGGTCGTGACGGAGAGGATGAGTCTCTCACTGATAACAGCCGTCCGCGCTACCTTTTGTCGGCCAACTTTTGTCGTTTACCTTTATTCTGTCACCTTTTGACGTCCCCTTTTGTCGGTCGCCTTTTGTCGGCCAACTTTTGTTGATTAGCTTTATTCTATCACCTTTTGTCGTTTACCTTTTGTCGATTATCTTTTGTCGGTCACCTTTTGTCGATTACCTTTTGTAGATTACCTTTATTCGGTCACGTTTTGTCGGTCACCTTTTGTCGATCGCCTTTTGTCGATTACCTTTTGTTGATTACCTTTTGTCGTTTACCTTTTGTCGGTTACCTTTTGTCGGTTACCTTTTGTCAGTCACCTTTTGTCGGTTACCTTTTTTCAATTACCTTTAGTCGGTTACTATTTGTCGGTCACGTTTTGTCGGTTACCTTTTGTCGTTTACCTTTTGTCAATTACCTTTTGTCGGTTACCTTTTGTCGATTACCTTTTGTCAATTACCTTTTGTTGATTACCTTTTGTCGATTACCTTTTGTCGATTACCTTTATTCGGTCACGTTTTGTCGGTCACCTTTTGTCGGTTACCTTTTGTCGGTCACCTTTTGTCGATTACCTTTATTTGGTCACGTTTTGTCGGTCACCTTTTGTCGGTCACCTTTTGTCGGTTACCTTTTGTCGGTCACCTTTTGTCGGTTATCTTTTGTCGGTTATCTTTTGTCGATTACCTTTTGTCGATTACCTTTTGTCGGTCACCTTTTGTCGGTTACCTTTTGTCGGTTACCTTTTGTCGATTACCTTTTGTCGGTTACCTTTTGTCGGTTACCTTTTGTCGATTACCTTTTGTCGGTCACCTTTTGTCGGTTACCTTTTGTCGGTTACCTTTTGTCGATTACCTTTTGTCGATTACCTTTTGTCGATTACCTTTTGTAGATTACCTTTATTCGGTCACGTTTTGTCGGTCACCTTTTGTCGATCGCCTTTTGTTGATTACCTTTTGTCGTTTACCTTTTGTCGGTTACCTTTTGTCGGTTACCTTTTGTCGGTCACCTTTTGTCGATCGCCTTTTGTTGATTACCTTTTGTCGTTTACCTTTTGTCGGTTACCTTTTGTCAATTACCTTTTGTCGGTTACCTTTTTTCAATTACCTTTAGTCGGTTACCTTTTGTCGGTCACCTTTTGTCGGTTACCTTTTGTCGTTTACCTTTTGTCAATTACCTTTTGTCGGTTACCTTTTGTCGATTACCTTTTGTCAATTACCTTTTGTCGGTCACCTTTTGTCGGTTACCTTTTGTCCGTCACCTTTTGTCAATTACCTTTATTTGGTCACGTTTTGTCGGTCACCTTTTGTCGGTCACCTTTTGTCGGTTACCTTTTGTCGGTCACCTTTTGTCGGTTATCTTTTGTCGGTTATCTTTTGTCGATTACCTTTTGTCGATTACCTTTTGTCGGTTACCTTTTGTCGGTTACCTTTTGTCGGTTACCTTTTGTCGATTACCTTTTGTCGATTACCTTTTGTAGATTACCTTTATTCGGTCACGTTTTGTCGGTCACCTTTTGTCGATCGCCTTTTGTCGATTACCTTTTGTTGATTACCTTTTGTCGTTTACCTTTTGTCGGTTACCTTTTGTCGGTTACCTTTTGTCGGTCACCTTTTGTCGGTTACCTTTTTTCAATTACCTTTAGTCGGTTACCTTTTGTCGGTCACGTTTTGTCGGTTACCTTTTGTCGTTTACCTTTTGTCAATTACCTTTTGTCGGTTACCTTTTGTCGATTACCTTTTGTCAATTACCTTTTGTCGGTCACCTTTTGTCGGTCACCTTTTGTCGATTACCTTTTGTCGATTACCTTTTGTCGATTACCTTTTGTCGATTACCTTTTGTCGATTACCTTTATTCGGTCACGTTTTGTCGGTCACCTTTTGTCGGTTACCTTTTGTCGGTCACCTTTTGTCGGTTATCTTTTGTCGGTCACCTTTTGTCGATTACCTTTATTTGGTCACGTTTTGTCGGTCACCTTTTGTCGGTCACCTTTTGTCGGTTACCTTTTGTCGGTCACCTTTTGTCGGTTATCTTTTGTCGGTTACCTTTTGTCGATTACCTTTTGTCGATTACCTTTTGTCGGTTACCTTTTGTCGGTTACCTTTTGTCGGTTACCTTTTGTCGGTTACCTTTTGTCGATTACCTTTTGTCGATTACCTTTTGTCGGTCACCTTTTGTCGGTTACCTTTTGTCGATTACCTTTTGTCGATTACCTTTTGTCGGTCACCTTTTGTCGATTACCTTTTGTCGATTACCTTTTGTCGGTCACCTTTTGTCGATTACCTTTTGTCGATTACCTTTTGTCGATTACCTTTTGTCAATTACCTTTTGTCGGTCACCTTTTGTCGATTACCTTTTGTCGGTCACCTTTTGTCGATTACCTTTTGTCGGTCACCTTTTGTCGGTTACCTTTTGTCGGTTACCTTTTGTCGATTACCTTTTGTCGGTCACCTTTTGTCGATTACCTTTTGTCGATTACCTTTTGTCGATTACCTTTTGTCGATTACCTTTTGTCGGTCACCTTTTGTCGATTACCTTTTGTCGATTACCTTTTGTCGATTACCTTTTGTCGATTACCTTTTGTCGGTTACCTTTTGTCGATTACCTTTTGTCGATTACCTTTTGTCGATTACCTTTTGTCGGTTACCTTTTGTCGATTACCTTTTGTCGATTACCTTTTGTCGGTCACCTTTTGTCGGTCACCTTTTGTCGATTACCTTTTGTCGATTACCTTTTGTCGATTACCTTTTGTCGATTACCTTTTGTCGATTACCTTTATTCTGTCACGTTTTGTCGGTCACCTTTTGACGTCCCCTTTTGTCGGTCACCTTTTGTCGGTAACCTTTTGTCGGCTAAACTAAACCGACCGGTAGCCGTAACTTCGTAGGATATCTTACGAATTGCTGTGCAAACAGTATACGTTTTAAGACGATGTGGCACAAACCGTTGGTGAGAATGCATTGAGTTTATGACAGATGCTGCAGAAAGAATTCAGAAACTGACAAAATAAATCACTCTCGCTATATTCAGATATTTTCCTCCCGATGAATCACAGGACAAGTCTCGAAGGAATCCAGAGATTAGGCTATAGAGTCGGATGTATTTCATAGTCATCTCTTCCTCCCTTCGGTCGTGACGGAGAGGATGAGTCTCTCACTGATAACAGCCGTCCGCGCTACGTTGAACCCAGCAGGATCTTCAGCTCTGACTCATCTGCTGCTCACATTCGTTCAGCCCTTCACACACTAACTCTGTCTGCACACTCGGCCTCACGGAGAGAGTCCTAGCTCAGGCTTTTTAATTTGACGTGACAGGTGAACAGGAAGTGTGTCTTTGCACTCCGTCTTTGTTTAACAGGACGTGAGGTTGGCTCTTTTGTGCTTGAATCATATATTTGGCTGGAAACAGTGGTGTAGTCTACGTGATACGCACTAAGGAAGCTCCAGGATTTCCATATACCCACTTAAAAATGCCCAATGACACGCAACAACATACTTTGCATTATATTTTTGATATATTTTGAATTGTCATCTGTGTTTTTCTTCTTCACATAGGCTAAATAAAGGTATTTCCACTGTAAATTGGTGCATAAAAGTGTATCCAAATGCAGGAAATTAAGTCTTTGGAACTCAAAATAACCCTGGGGGAGGACAGCCAGACCCCTCCCTCCCCCAAAGGCAGATTCTGCACCATATAGGCCAATATATTTATATACAGTACAGTATACCCACTACAATACATTGGACTACACCACTGGCTGGAAACTTCTAAAACGTCAGCTTTCCAGGAACAATGAGGAGCAGCTTCTCTGCAGTTTTTCAGATAATCCGACAGGTTTCCTCACAGCTGGAGGCCGGAGGAATTTTTTCTGAGGAGCGTCTAATCTGAAGTGAGAAAGAAAAACCTGTTAAACTATTAACTGCCTCTGAAACGAGAGGGATTTAAAAACCCACATTAAAGTAAAGGTTTTGATGGTCGTGTAAAGGAAACTATTTTACTCACCAGACTCCATGTAAATAATCAGGACTTTTAGCGTGTATAGAGCCAGCATATTTCCACCAGACTCCATGTAAATAATCAGGACTTTTAGCGTGTATAGAGCCAGCATATCTCCACCAGACTCCATGTAAATAATCAGGACTTTTAGCGTGTATAGAGCCAGCATATCTCCACCAGACTCCATGTAAATAATCAGGACTTTTAGCGTGTATAGAGCCAGCATATCTCCACCAGACTCCATGTAAATAATCAGGACTTTTAGTGTGTATAGAGCCAGCATATCTCCACCAGACTCCATGTAAATAATCAGGACTTTTAGCGTGTATAGAGCCAGCATATCTCCACGTGTAAATGGTTGAATTAAGGCACATGTGTCAAACTCAAGGCCCGCGGGCCAAATCCGGCCCCTTGCAAATTTTGATTCGGCCCGCAAATCAATTTAGGTTCACAATAAATGTTAGCCCGCCTTGTTGTGCGCCAAACCAAAAAGACGGGAACATTTTTGCTAACTGCAATCACGAGTCACTGAAAGCCAAATTTGGCAGATTTGCCGACTTTGAGACTCTCAGAAATTCCCGCACAACCAACGAGTTTGCATATTCAGGCCTATTTTGAAAATGTAATCAGAATGCATGTTTTTGCGCAGCTCTATGATGACTGAGGAACTTTTTGCTGACTTTTTTAGGACTTTATGTCGACCAAATTGTGTGTGGAAAAGACTATGTAAGACATGCAATAATATAGTAAAATATATTAAAAATCACATCAAGTGTACGTGTCTGCATGCCCCTCAATGTGATTCTCGTTTTCCAGTGTGGCCCTTTGTGAAATTGAGTTTTACACCCCAGAATTAGGGGTTTATTTCAACCAAACCAGAGTGGTGATTGTTGGAACAGTGGAAAGATGAACCAAGACAGTTTTGGTAGTTTAATTTAGTTTCTGTCCACTTTGAATGAAGTGTGTTTTACGATGATAAAAGTCCTGATTATTTACATGGAGTCTGGTGGAGATATGCTGGCTCTATACACACTAAAAGTCCTGATTATTTACATGGAGTCTGGTGGAAATATGCTGGCTCTATACACGCTAAAAGTCCTGATTATTTACATGGAGTATGGTGGAAATATGCTGGCTCTATACACGCTAAAAGTCCTGATTATTTACATGGAGTCTGGTGGAGTTTGGTGATGGTGATTTCGGGGCTGTTTCATGTTAAACTAAAATGATCTTACTCTTTAAATAAAAGGTCTATCTCTGTAGGGATCCATCCCATAATGTTGTCAGACACTTAGAATAATAATCTGAGTCTGTCAGCGGCAACAACACAACTTTTAGTGGACGCTAATTGAAGGTTGCCTACGCAATTGTCCGTTAACGTTACATTGCAGCTTGTTTCTTGCTGAGTACTTTCTATTGTTTCTGTCGAGCTTCGTCCAGCTGCAACTAGCTTCCCCGATCACGTGAGCTGCGTCCTAAATCACTGCCTTCTTGTGAAAGTTTAAAAGACTATGTTTTTTATGCTGTATTGTGTGTTTGTATGGGCCTGGGTCTGCAATAAAAGTTTTTTACTGTCAAAGTGGAGGACAATGAAACATGAGTTGGACACGTCCTCCCATGATCCCAGCTGAATTTTTTTCTTGTTTAAATATAAAGATATTCTCACTAGACGGCAGAGACGGGACTCAAGTTTGAGACTCAGGGTCCTATCTTGCACCCGGCGTGGCGCAAATCCCAATGCAAGTGTCTTTGCTATTTTAAGACAGTCCAGCGCCCACGTGGTTTAAATAACAAAAGCACCTGCACCCATCGGTGGCCCATGGGCGTGCTGGTCTTACAGGGAGGTGTGTTCAGGTGCATTCTGGGCGTGCTTGTCTTACAGGGAGGTGTGTTGAGGTGCATTCTGGGCGTGCTGGTCTTACAGGGAGGTGTGTTCAGGTGCATTCTGGGCGTGCTGGTCTTACAGGGAGGTGTGTTCAGGTGCATTCTGGGCGTGCTGGTCTTACAGGGAGGTGTGTTCAGGTGCATTCTGGGCGTGCTGGTCTTACAGGAAGGTGTGTTCAGGTGCATTTTGGGAGTATTGCTATCTTGAGGCAGCGGGAAGTGATCGCACCATTGACCAACAAAAACCTGGTCTAAAGTCAATAACGCAGCATTTCATTGTTATTTTAACAGAGCATTAGTAAAATGCTCCTAGGCTCGTACACAGCGCACACACTTTGTTTGTTACACACACAGGGACGCACAGCAGCACACACACATGCAGACAACACTTTTTTCTGCCATCAAACTAGCAAAAGTGGATTTGGCACATGCCCTGAACGCACCTGCACCATTAATAAGCATCATTACTGAATGCCAGCGCAACTCGCTGCATGAGCAAATTCAAATTGTGCTCTCGCGAGAAGTCTGGATTTCCAGGTTGGGTAATCGATTACAGTTTATTAAAACTATGTCTCTTTTTTCAATACTTTTAACAACTTTCCTAAACTCTTAACACAGTTAGCGCAACATCCGTCTGTGTAGGCTATACAATTAACACATTTCTTGTTGCTTTGACACAAAATGCATACAGTTAACACAAATTTAAAATGCTTGAACTTTTACACACAAGCTCCACCAAGACCAGAAAAATGGATCTTTACTGCCAAATTTCCAAATGCTTTCACACTGTATGTCAGAACAGATAACATCATGTTCTAAACCTAACTCATAGGCTAAAGTCAAAGTGAACAGCTGGTCATATTGTAAATTGAAACACAAATATATCCCCTGCATTTTATACATGCATTTATTGAGAAACAGCTGATTGAAGCTATAGATCAATCCCAGCTGATTCCCTTCTAGGAAACACACTCAGGTGTTGAGGTTATTTCAATCACATGATCATATCGTAGTACATAGAGAGGACCTATTGGAACAATATACTGTAGATGAACACAGAAAATAAGAAAAAGGCCTTCACAAGGGAGAGGAAGAGGAGTACCAGGACACTTCTGTCTCTTTTTTTCATAAGCCGTACATTCTATAAAGCCACTCTGAGATGGGTCAATCATTTTTTGTTTGAATCTCTGCAGCAAAAGAAACAAAACGATGGCTGGGTTGGATCAGTGGGTAGAGCAGGCGCACATATACTCGGAGGTTTGTGCCTCGACGTAGAGGTCCAGGGTTCAAATCCAACTTGTGACGATTTCCTGCATGTCTTCCCCCTCTCTCTCTCTCCCCCCTTTCTCAACTAGCTGTCCTGTCAAATAAAGGTGGAAAAGCCCATAAAATAATCTTCAAAAAAAATTTACTAAACGCAACAAAACAAAAATGTAGAGAGGCTTCAACAGAAACTGCAAAACCCAATCTATGATCAATACAATCACTATTGTCTGTTATATAAGGGCAGACCTGACTGACACATATTAAAATAATGCAGTTTCTGTAATTCCATCTGATGTTAGTGTTTTTTATGTCATTGTGCAGTGATTTACTAAATGTTCCTGTTGGGAGAGAACATGTGTTAGTGTTTTGGAAGAATTATTTGATTTTGAGACATTTGTTTGCGTTGTTTTGGAAGACATAGTGTATTGTGTTAGTGAATTATTGTATTTTAAATAAATTAGTGTTGGAGTTTAGTTTACAATGTGTGATTTTGAGCATGAAATTAACTGTTTTGCCACTCATGTGTTGTAGGTGTGTTGGTGAGTTAATGGTTTAGGAAAGTCGTTAAAAGTACTGGAAAAAGTGTTGATTGATGAAAAACTGTAACTTCCCCCTACAAAACACAAAATATGTGGACGTTATAGCTCAAAGGCTTGTGAGCGTTTTTTACCATGCTGATGTTGTTGTGTTTTTCCTCTCTCTTTTAAACCTCCAGATGGCGAAGGCAGACCAGCGTTTCGGCCAGCGGGACGGCTCGGACCAGAACTTTGACTACATGTTCAAGCTGCTGATCATCGGCAACAGCAGCGTCGGGAAGACCTCCTTCCTGTTCCGCTACGCCGACGACTCCTTCAGCAACTCCTTCGTCAGCACCGTGGGCATCGACTTCAAGGTGAAGACCGTGTACCGCAACGAGAAGAGGATCAAGCTGCAGATCTGGGTGAGGAGAATATGCAAAATATACATATATACATATATATATATACATACATATATATATATATATATATATATATATATATATACACATATATATATACATATATTAGGGGTGGTACGGTTCACAAAACCCACGGTTCGGTTCGTATCACGGTTTTAGGGTCACGGTTTTCGGTTCAGTACGGTTCTTATTTTTTCTTTATCACTCCAGAATATACTTCAGCATATAGCTAAAATTAGCATATTGAATGCATGTTGCACAAAACGTGCACACAGTGGCAGTTCTATATTGTTTTATTTCATCATAGGTAACGTGAAATCCAAAATGTTCCCACACACCAGACTATTAACGACGCTGGCGCATCCTCCAGCTCCGGGCAGCCTCTCTCCCACCTGACATCTCTACAGGTGACGTGACATTATATACTGTCTATGGACGTGACCTGCAGCGGCACCCCGCTCCACTTGAGGAGCGGTCGGCTCGGTGTCTCTCAAAATCTGTAGAAAATCTTTTAAACTGACCTTTGTCGATCTGAAATGAAGACAGATTCAGCAACGGCATGGCCTATTTCTCGCTTAAAAAGTTTTTTTCAGAAACACGTTTCGGTGAACTATTTTAGTGCAATATGAGATCGTATTCTGAACGAGCCGCCATGACAGTTTGGCTTTGAAATTTGGGACCAGCCAGACCCATGTGACGCAATCGTCCAATCAGCTGCCATGGGTTGCGTTTGTCACGCCCATCCCGCTCGTCATTTCCAGTAAGTGTTTTAACACAGGTGTCTAAAGTGGCCACTACGGCAGTAAGAGGTTAGTGACCATTAACAGTGGACTGACAAACCGTGCGGTACACACACGCTCCGAACCGAGAGTAGCGAACCGAGCGGTTCGGGTGTTTTTTCATGAACCGTTCCACCCCTAGTATATATTAGAGATGCACCGATGGACCGGCCAGTAGTGATGTGCAATACCACTTAGTTCCTATTCGATCCGATACCAAGTAATACCCAGGCTGGTATTGCCAATACCGATACCAATACCAATACTTTTTACGTATTTTATTTGTAGTGTGATGTGACAACTAGTTTAAAGTAAAAAAAGTAGGGTGTAGGCTTACCAATTCCAAATTATAGCTGCATAATGACAAGACAATAAACTACTCTCATATTATTTAATTAAAAAGAAAATCTCAGAGACTGTGTTTTCAGGTGCATTCTGGGCGTGCTGGTCTTACAGGGAGGTGTGTTCAGGTGCATTCTGGGGCGTGCTGGTCTTACAGGGAGGTGTGTTCAGGTGCATTCTGGGGCGTGCTGGTCTTACAGGGAGGTGTGTTCAGGTGCATTCTGGGAGTGCTGGTCTTACAGGGAGGTGTGTTCAGGTGCATTCTGGGGCGTGCTGGTCTTACAGGGAGGTGTGTTCAGGTGCATTCTGGGCGTGTTGCTATGTTGATGCAGCGGGAAGTGATCGCACCATTGACCAACAAAAACCTGGTCTAAAGTCAATAACGCAGCATTTCATTGTTATTTAAACAGAGCATTAGTAAAATGCTCCTAGGCTCGTACACAGTGCGCGCACACACACACACTTTTTACGTATTTTATTTGTAGTGTGATGTGACAACTAGTTTAAAGTAAAAAAGTAGGCTGTAGGCTTACCAATTCCAAATTATAGCTGCATAGTGACAAGACAATAAAGATCTCAGAGACTTGTACAGTAAAACAGGTTGAAAATAACACACAAATAAAACAAATTTGACTCTTAACATTGTCACATAATATTCCATATCCACGTTTTGCTGTTCTTTACAACACATGTAAATCAGGCACCCTTGAAAACCGTTAACTCTAATTGTTTTCACAAAACATTCATGTTTACAAAAAAATTAAATTAAAATAGGCTGCCCTGGCCAGCTCCGTCACAGAGCCGCAGTGCACACACACCTGACCTGCGGAAGGAGAAGTAGTTCCTTCCTCTAACCGGATATAATTAGACTTTTCAGGTGACAACAAGTTACTTATGATAACATAAACACTCGCTCCAAATTACTGAGTTTAGATATCGATCTTTTTAAATGAGAATCGATACTAGAGCAGGAGACTTTGGGATCGTAAATATCAATACTTTAGTAGCGATCCGCACATCACTACCGGCCAGTGACCGGAATTGGCTGTTTTTCACGTGCTT
>CM046795.1:36856020-36911020 GCA_025617405.1 Perca schrenkii
TTTTTGTCTCCAGGATACTGCGGGGCAGGAGCGTTACCGCACCATCACCACGGCCTACTACCGCGGCGCCATGGGCTTCATCCTCATGTATGACATCACCAACGAGGAGTCCTTCAATGCCGTCCAGGACTGGTAAGAGACAAGTAATGGAAGCTAGTGGGCACTAAGTGTGTGTGTGTGTGTGTGTGTGTGTGTGTGTGTGTGTGTGTGTGTGTGTGTGTGTGTGTGTGTGTGTGTGTGTGTGTTGTGTGTGTGTGTGTGTGTGTGTGTGTGTGTGTGCGTGTGTGTGTGTTCGAGTGTGGACTGGTAGCAGGATAGGCACCTGGGCACTGCCAACCTGTTCTTGAGCAAGGCACCGAAACCGAATTTCTGGAAAGAGACTTCAAATAATAATAATAAGTTTATTTGATATAGAACCTTTGACAGACAGAATCACAAAGTGCTTCACATGATAAAAATTTGTACAAAACATAGTAAATTATACAACAATAAAGATAAAAGACTAAAAAACAAACGTTTTAAAAGACAACATTTTACATAAATGAATCAAAAGCAAATTTAAACAAGTGCGTCTTCAGCTGCTTTTTAAAAGCTTCAACAGAGACTACAGAACCTAAGACAGTAGGAAGGGCCTTCCACAGGTTTGGAGCCACCGCTTCGAAGGAACGGTCACGTCTAGTCTTTAAACGGGTGCGTGGGACAACCAGTAATCCCTGGTTAGAAGACCTGAGGGGCCTATTTGTAGTGTATGAATGGAGCAGGTCCGAGATATACGCTGGAGCCTCACCGTGCAAAGCTTTATAAGTCAGAACCAAAACTTTAAATTTGATCCTGTCGTTAATCGGAAGCCAATGTAATGAGTATAAAACTGGAGTAATGTGTGACATCTTGCTAGACCTGGTTAGCAGCCTTGCAGCAGAGTTCTGGACTAGTTGTAAACGGTCCTGGGATGATTTGCTGAGACAGGTGAAAATAGAGTTGCAGTAATCAAGCCGAGATGAAATAAAAGCATGAATGATCATCTCAAGCTCAGAATGTGAAACAGTTCCTCTAATTTTGGCAATGTTTCTTAATTGAAAGAAACACGTGCGGGTCAGAGATTTAATATGTTGATCCAAGTACATGTTATTATCAAATATTACACCAAGATTTTTTAGTTTGGACTGAACAGCTGAGGACAAGGAGCCCAGCAGCTGACTAATCTTGGAAACTATAGGGTCCGGAGCAACAATAAGGACTTCGGTCTTATTTTCATTTAGCTGTAGGAAGTTGTTTGCGAGCCAATCCTTGATCAAATTGAAACATCTAAGCAATTTCAACACTTTGTCAGTGTCTTCTGGCTCAAAAGAGACATACAGCTGGATGTCATCTGCATATAAGTGATAAGAAATATCTCCAACTTGGCTAATTATATGTCCCAGGGGGAGCATGTACAATGCAAACAAAAGCGGACCTAACACAGAACCCTGCGGCACCCCACAGGAAAGGACCGCGGTTTCTGAGGAATAGGGGCCAAGATACACCGAGAAACTTCTGTCTGATAGATAGGAGGTGAACCAATCCAGGGCGCTTCCTTAAATACCAACCCAATGCTTAAGTCTTTCAAGCATGATGTTATGATCCACTGTATCGAAAGCGGCACTAAGATCTAGCAGCACCAAAACAGAGCATTGACCCTTGTCAGAGGACATTAATAAATCGTTGGACACGCTAAGAAGAGCGGTTTCAGTTGAGTGTTTCTGACGGAAACATACAGTATTAGGGGACCACTAAGGTCTATATAAAAGAGACTTCAGATACAGTATTAGGGGACCACTAAGGTCTATATAAAAGAGACTTCAGATACAGTATTAGGGGGACCACTAAGGTCTATATAAAAGAGACTTCAGATACAGTATTAGGGGGACCACTAAGGTCTATATAAAAGAGACTTCAGATACAGTATTAGGGGACCACTAAGGTCTATATAAAAGAGACTTCAGATACAGTATTAGGGGACCACTAAGGTCTATATAAAAGAGACTTCAGATACAGTATTAGGGGACCACTAACGTTTGGTATTCTGAATAAAGGGTGTAAAATGTGTCTTTTAGGGCGACTCAGATTAAGACGTACTCGTGGGACAACGCCCAGGTGATCATGGTGGGAAACAAGTGCGATATGGACGAGGAGAGGATCGTACCTCCGGAGAAAGGAAGACACCTCGCCGATCAGTTAGGTGAGACACCTTCCCCTATCCCAGAATGCATCTGTGGTGTAGCCAGACCTTCACTCCACAGCGCTGTGAATATAAGAGCTGGCAATGTGAGACAATATTCATCCGTACTGTTTGAAAAGCAGCAGAACTTGTGTGAAAATGACTTCACCCCAGGGGCGTGTGTGTGTGTGTGTGTGTGTGTACTGATGAATACCTAAATACCGTAAGTGTTTTAGCTATTGCCAAAGGCCAAAGAGGCGTTTGAATTAAGAATGCACAATACTGGTTTTAGCTCCACTGCTCTGAGTCTTCAGTCTTTAATAAATGTACACGCTGCAGGCTAAAACACTGAAACAAGAGTTTTAAAGGTGCCATGGCATGAAAAATTTCACTTTATGAGGTTTTTTTAACAATAATATGAGTTCCCGCAGCCTGCCTATGGCCCCCCAGTGGCTAGAAATGGTGATAGGTGTAAACCGAGTCCTGGGTATCCTGCTCTACCTTTGAGAAAATGAAAGCTCAGATGGACCAATCAGGAATCTTCTCCTTATGAGGTCATAAGGGGAAAGGTTACCTCCCCTTTCTCTGCTTTGCCCGCCCAGAGAATTTGGCCCAAACATGAGAGAGAGACATCATGGCTTTCAAACGAGCAAAGCATGGTAGTTGGTATAAAAGAGACTTCAGATACAGTATTAGGTGTTGGATTCCCTTAGGGTACAGATTTGATCATTGGAAAATTATCAAAGATGTTTTATCAATATTAATAAAGTTATGAATATGGTTATTAATAACTTTATCAAATCAACAAACAATCAAAACGGGGCACCACCCTGCAAATCAGGGACCAATAATCAAACTGTGGATCAGTCTCATTTCTGTGTAAATCCTTTTAAAAAGGAAATAAAGGAAGGGGTGAATCCAAGCACGGACCTGATCGACCAGCAATTGTTACAACCAGTACACAAATAATCACAAGCAACTGCTAATTAAGCATAATAAGATTTATTAACGTTGCAATTATCAGTAGCTAAACAATAATTCTTCAATAATAAACTCATATACCTTTTATAATATCACAACCAAAAACAAAGCAAAACAAAAGCAGCATGGACACGTCTGTGTCTGTGTGTGTGTGTGTGTGTGTGTGTGTGTGTGTGTGTGTGTGTGTGTGTGTGTGTGTGAGAGTGTGTGTGTGTGTGAGAGAGAGTGAGTGAAAAAGGAGGGGCGGGGTCGGAATGTAGTTCTAAACCCCCAGAACAACTCCAAAAATGGCTACTCCTATGAGCTGCACAAAACTATTTAGCCTCAAGAGGGCGGTAGTGGTGCTGGGTGCACGGGGCAGGAGCCGAAGAAGCCAGGGTTGTTAGGCAACGGCACGCTTAGCCGATCTGGTAGCTAGTTCCTGTTTAGCTCTTTTACGAGCGTAAATAGATTCCCTGCAGATCCCACGTGTGAGGCTAGCCTACCGCGTTAGCTCGGGAGCTAATGCGGCTAGTCTGTGTCGTGTGTGTGTGTGTGTGTGTGTGTTAGTAGAAGAAGAAAGAGGAGAAGAGTAAAGAAAAGAGCACTCTGATCTCAGTTATCGATAATGACCCAGTTCCCCTCAGCTACTCAGGTCTGGGCTAACGTTTAGTTAGGACAGCCTGAGACTTCTGGTTTTGCTGAGGAAAACGTCCCTATACCCACTCCAGTAGCTACCAGCTGATTTTCGCGATTCTATCGCAGACAGTAATTAAAACTCCTGAAAGGAGTTAGCAGACAGCAATTACGGTATAGGGATCAGTATACATTCACAGAACAGATTAATAATCACATATGGATCAGTACGTGATTAAATCAGATCACATTAATGGCGACAATGGTAGCGAACCCTTTGCTCATTAATAAACACACTACTTATCTCTGCCCAGACGTAAGCCTTCTTACGGTGTGTTCAGTCCGTTTATTCCTGTCCATCGATTTCCACAGAAATGAAACAGAACGGGTCTCGGGCCGCTCGTCAGCAGCCACTGAGCAACTTCCTCCAAAAAGGCAGTAAGGGGAAGAGTTTGGTCGACTTTGAGAAGAAAAACGTTGTTTCCTTCTCACTGCAGTTAGGAAAAACACTGGTGCGTTTTTCAAGGATCCACCGAAATAAAATCCACTTTCTCCAGAAAATGGAAGTTGAGAACAAGCGCTGGCGCGCCTCCTGTTAGCAACTTGAGTTACAAGCGAAGACAAGGGAGGTTTCCTAGGGTCAGGTTATTTATAGGTTAAGGCCCCATGCTGTTTTTATGGTCCCGCTGAACCAATAGGAAGACTGGAAACTCTTGACAGGGTGAAAAACTACACCGTTGTAGTCCTTTGACTTCCTGCCAGTTGTGAGGAGTTTCCCTTCTGGCTGGCACTTCGCATAGAGGTGTGAATTACCCCCGCTTTGGAGTTTACATGCAGGCCAAGATTCCTTTGTCTTGGCCAAATGTTCCTTTGTCTCTGAGATCATGTGTGTCCTCTATCCAGAGGTCAGTTTAATCTGAGGCCTTTTGGTTAAAAATCAGGTTTAACCAGACTCTTGGTCCCCAACATAGGGGACCACTAAGGTCTATATAAAAGAGACTTCAGATACAGTATTAGAGGACCACTAAGGTCTATATAAAAGAGACTTCAGATACAGTATTAGGGGACCACTAAGGTCTATATAAAAGAGACATCAGATACAGTATTAGGGGACCACTAAGGTCTATATAAAAGAGACTTCAGATACAGTATTAGGGGACCACTAAGGTCTATATAAAAGAGACTTCAGATACAGTATTAGGGGACCACTAAGGTCTATATAAAAGAGACTTCAGATACAGTATAGGGGACCACTAAGGTCTATATAAAAGAGACTTCAGATACAGTATTAGGGGACCACTAAGGTCTATATAAAAGAGACTTCAGATACAGTATAGGGGACCACTAAGGTCTATATAAAAGAGACTTCAGATACAGTATTAGAGGGACCACTAAGGTCTATAAAACCATCCAAAAAGCAGCATGTCGTAGGACCTTTGTAATTGTTCAGGAAGATGTTTCAGACCAAGTCAGCACATTTATTTTGTACAAAGCAAAGTCATGTTTTTCAAGTGTTTCCTGAGCAGCTACAGATGTGATGACAACAGCATGAACAAAGTGGCCAAAGTACTTTAGGCGATTTAGGACGGGAGTCATTTCTTTACACCACGTTCACAACAACTATTTGGGATCCCAGGTTACAAAAAGATATTTGTGAAGTGGGAAGAAGAGTCTGAATACAGCCAACACGCCTTAAGCTGTTCAAATAGATGAAACCACACCCAACTTAAGTCAGAACGCTGTTCAAATAGATGATCTACTTTAACATAGTACAGGAACATTTACACACATTCACACGCTGTGGCCCAGGCTTACGTACAAGATGCCACCTGCTCATCAGATCAGATAAACACTCACTCAACACAACACACACACACACACACACACATTTGCACACACATACAAACACACACATAAACATACGCACCCACACAAACATACACAGACATAAATCCACACACACACACACTCACATACACACATACACACACACGCATACACACACACGCGCATACATACACACACGCACGCACACATACATACACACATACACACACATACATACACACATACATACACACACACGCATACACACACATACATACACACACACACATACACTTACACACATACATACCGGTACATACACAAACAAATCCACACACACATATGCACCCACACAAACATACACACACATAAATCCACACACATACACACACGCACGCATACACACACACATACACACGCATGCACACAAACATACACAAACATAAATCCACACACACACACACACATGTGCACACACACATTTGCACACACACACACAAACACACACATAAACATACGCACCCACACCAACATACACAAACATAAATCCACACACACACACACACATATGCACACACACACAAACACACACATACACAAACATACGCACCCACACAAACATACACAAACATAAATCAACACACACACACACACACACACACACGTGCACACACACATTTGCACACACAAACACACACATAAACATACGCACCCACACCAACATACACAAACATAAATCCACACACACACACACACATATGCACACACACACAAACACACACATACACAAACATACGCACCCACACAAACATACACAAACATAAATCCACACACACAAACACACACACATTCGCACACACACACAAACACACACACATGCACACACACACACACACAGGGCTAATGTTCCACTGGAGTCCTATAGTAACCTATAGCATGCACTTCTTCATGAATGAATAAAAGCTAAGCACCCAGAGGAAAAGCCACGCAAACACCACACAGGCTCAGCCCGGACCGGGGGTTCAACTCCGCAGTGTCGGTGGCTACTTGCTGTGAGACCAGCAGCGCTAACCGCTGAGCCACACCGTGCCGTTTAACCTCTGTGGGCTAGATTTATCAAGCCGTTTGCGCCTGTTTCCAGGCGCTAATTGGTCACAAAGACGGACGTAACCAATGCGGGCTATTTACAAACAGGGAGCACTCGGGTAAAACCCAAGGGGGGTAAGCTTCGCTTCAGAACTCAAACCTCCGATGGCGCCATTTTGTTGCTACAAAGCGATCACCTCCCGTTAGCATCCCATTGACTCCCATTCATTCTGACGTCACTTTGACAGAGAATAACTTTACATCTGAAGCGTTTAAAGACTCTATTTGTCTGTTGTTTATTTCTAAAGAAACAGGACAATGTATAAAAGGCCCATTACCTTGTAGCTCACGTTATGGCTCCGTAGCAGACGTTTTTATAAAAACAGGCTAACGATTGGGTCATAACCACGAGACTTACTGTCACACAGTAGAGGAATTACCGTATAGTACAGGAGAAGCTCACAGGCAGTTTGGACTTCCATTAGCTGTTTAGGTTTAATTACTAATGTTAACTAGCATGTTAGTGATCAGTAACTAGCCTGTGTCTATGTTATCTCCTTACATATACCTACACTCTCCGTCTCTGTAAGATTGGGAATGATTGAGATTTCTCTCGGCACAGCTACCAGAAGACTTCACACTTTCAGACACGTTGCTCACATCACATCTACGTTGTCTCTGTCAGTTGGAGGCTGCTCAGTAAAGCAAGAGATCACCGGAAAAGTGCTTCTAATATCCTTCACTGGTCTCCGTCCAGAGACACGGGGTCTATTGGTCCATTATACAGTATATATGTCAATGGTAAAATCGCAGATTGTCTGCCACGAGCGAGAAGAGACAAGTTGCGCTTCCAATATGGAAACTTATGGGGAAAGTTGGAAAAAAGGTGGGAGGATAAGCGCAAAGTGCGCCTAATTATATATTCCGTGGTATTTACAAAGACTGCCAGTAAGAGCACGCCTCTATTCTATTCTCCGCCTCTTTAAAGCAGGTCTAAAACAGCCGCAATCAAGTTTCCTCGTAGACCTTTATGCCGCTGGTGAAATGGCAACAGTCATTTAAGCAAGACGAAGACATAGGCGAGGCTGAAAATATTTTTAACACAAGAATTACACTTTCAGTGAACACAACATTAATTAGCGTTACAGATCGAGCAGCCGTGCAATATTAGAGTTACTGGAAGAAATCAAAGATTAAATTGAATCTCCCACACTCAGCGTTCACATCCCATTCCAGCAGTTGTTAAACTCCTCGCTACATTACAAATATCGGCATCAGGATCATTTCAAACAGTTCCATTCCGACTGCAGGCGAGATAGCGTGTTTATTCCCCCCAATGCCGGTGTTTTTACATTCGATACATACCTAGGAACCTTTTGCACACACTGGTTTCTCGTAGGATCGGTCGGAGTGGGAACTACATCCAGTTCACAGAAGCGAAATTAACCCTAACCCCTAACCCTAAAAAAAGACTACTGTCAATGTTAGGGAGTAGGAGAGTGTTTTCTTTCTTGCTGTTGTCAAGATTCATTGATTTGTCAATTACTTGAAAACGTGTTTTATTAATTTTACCATTTTGTAAAGAATTTTACCATGAATGCCTGTTGTCGCTAATTTGTATTATACCTACATTTATATCTATTCTATATGCTACAGACAAATTAACAATCTCAACTTAATTTAGCATCAGCTTGGAGCCAGAAACACACATAATACATTTTTCTTATATAATTGTGAATAAATTCAGGCGTCACGGGGTTAACTACAGTACAGGCCAAAAGTTAGGACACACCTTCTCATTCAATGCGTTTCCTTTTTATTTTCATGACTATTTACATTGTAGATTCTCACTGAAGGCATCAAAACTATGAATGAACACATATGGAATTATGTACTTAACAAAAAAGTGTGAAATAACTGAAAACATGTCTTATATTTTAGATTCTTCAAAGTAGTCACCCTTTGCTTTTTTATTAATAAGGGAAATAATTCCACTAATGAACCCTGACAAAGCACACCTGTGAAGGTAAAACCATTTCAGGTGACTACCTCATGAAGCTCATTGAGAGAACACCAAGGGTTTGCAGAGTTATCAAAAAAAAAGCAAAGGGTGGTTACTTTGAAGAATCTAAAATATAAGACATGTTTTCAGTTATTTCACACTTTTTTGTTAAGTACATAATTCCATATGTGTTCATTCATAGTTTTGATGCCTTCAGTGAGAATCTACAATGTAAATAGTCATGAAAATAAAAAGGAAACGCATTGAATGAGAAGGTGTGTCCAAACTTTTGGCCTGTACTGTATATTTATATTGTGCTTTTCTAGTCTTAACCACCTCTCAAAGCGCACAGCTCTGTCAATTAAATCAACTAATCGATTAGTCGACAAAATCCTATAAGTGTTAGTCGACTAAGAATTTCTTTAGTCGAGGACAGCCCTAGCGCAAACTGTGCTAGTGTTAGTAAATTAGGCCCTGTGTTGTTTTTCCTCCTCCTGCAGGCTTCGAGTACTACGAGGCGAGCGCCAAGGAGAACATCAACGTGAGGCAGGTGTTCGAGCGCCTCGTGGACATCATCTGTGTGAAGATGTCGGAGCGCGTGGACGTGGAGGTCCCGGCTGCTCCCGGCACCAAGACCACCAGACTGACCGACAAGCCCGCCCAGCTACCGCAGAAGTGCTGCTGATCGTCCGTTCATCTGCTCAGCTGTCCCCTCCCACCAAAAACAAAAAAGCTCTCGAGAAAAAGACAAAAAAAAACAAACAACAACAGATTAACTGTAACATTCCTCAACATACTTTGTCGGTCACTGCTTCGGTCCATGTTTGTGAGCAGTCCAGTAACAACTACTTGCCGTTTATATACCGTATTTTCCGGACTATAAGTCGCATCAGTCAAAAAATGTGTCACGAAAAGGAAAAAAAACATATATAAGTTACACTGGACTATAAGTCGCATTTATTTAGAAATTTATTTCACAAAATCCAAGACCAAAAAACAGACTATTTCATCTGTCAACTACACAATAGCACATACAGTACAGGCCAAAAGTTTGGACACACCTTCTCATTCAATGCGTTTCCTTTTTATTTTCATGACTATTTACATTGTAGATTCTCACTGAAGGCATCAAAACTATGAATGAACACATATGGAATTATGTACTTAAGAAAAAAGTGTGAAATAACTGAAAACATGTCTTATATTTTAGATTCCTCAAAGTAGCCACCCTTTGCTTTTTTTATTAATAAGGGAAATAATTCCACTAATGAACCCTGACAAAGCACACCTGTGAAGGTAAAACCATTTCAGGTGACTACCTCATGAAGCTCATTGAGAGAACACCAAGGGTTTGCAGAGTTATCAAAAAAAAGCAAAGGGTGGCTACTTTGAAGAATCTAAAATATAAGACATGTTTTCAGTTATTTCACACTTTTTTGTTAAGTACATAATTCCATATGTGTTCATTCATAGTTTTGATGCCTTCAGTGAGAATCTACGATGTCTACGCGATTAGCCGATTAGCTTTCTTTGACTTCTTCATTGCAGTAAGAGTCACCTTTTCTCCAGTCTCCCTCAAAAGTTTCTCCCCTCATTTCAAACTTTCTTTCTGCTGCTCGATTACCGTTTTCGGCTGCATATTTTACTACCTGCAGTTTGTTATCTGCAGAAAAGGATTTTCTTTTCTTTCTCGGTTGTCTTTAAGAGCAGCATATAGTTGTCACAAGCCTAGAGTGCCCTCTTGCGGCTGTAGTAATGTAATGTTAATAGTAATGTTTTCAGTATGAATTAACATTTAAAAACATGTTAAATCATATATATTTTGATATATAAGTCGCACCTGACTATAAGTCGCAGGACTAGCCAAAGTAGGAAAAAAAAGTGCGACTTATAGTCCCGAAAATACGGTAGCCGGTTTCACCCCCTTCCCGTCCCAGAGAAGCCGAGGTTGGTCCCTTATGTAGGCGGAGGAGTCAAGGTTTGGCAGTGAACTCTGGACAAAATGTAATTTGGTGTGTTTTGTTGATGATGGAGAAGGTTGAACCCAAATGCAGGGAAGGCCATGGAGGAGACGTGGTGAGCTTGAGTATTTATTTAACAAAAAATAAATCCAGAAAACCGAAGGTGTCCACAAAAAAACGAAGAAACAAGATGAATAGGGACCGAGGGGAAAAAAAAAATCAGGAAACAGGCAGGCATGCTGACACAGGGAACTGCAAACACCCGAAATGATCTGACACAGGACAAGGGGGAACACCAAGACTAAATACACAGGCTAACATGGAAACACAACACAGGTGACACAAGGCTGGGAAACAGGTGAAACACATTAGGGCAGTGTTTTTCAACCTTTTTTGAGCCACGGCACATTTTTTACATTAAAACCAACCAAAAATGTTACAAAATGACACATTGCAGCCTAATAAGATCAGAATCTGCATTTATCCTTTTTTAAAAATGTATCCATCGCTTGTGCAGGATTACATTGATGATCTCGGCCCTACTGCACTTACATCCTGTCGCTGCGGGATGCGCGCGCAAAAGGTGGCAGTAATTCTATTGTCTTAAAGGTCATTGTTGCGCTATATACTGCCACCTACTGACACAGAATAGTATTTGATTTCTCTGCCAGTCATCACATTGCAGCCACAGATGCGCAACAATGGCAAATTATTTGCAGTAACTCAATTAAAAAATTTTGTTGGACCAATTAGGTAAAATCGGATAATTTCTCACACACAGTGGTTGAAAATCACTGCATTGGGGCAATCACAAGGGCGGGAAAACACAGGAAGCTAAACAAGACAAGACAAGACAGAAATCAAGACCGTCAAAATAAAACAGGAAACGGGGCAAAAATACAAAAAACAGATTACCAAAGTAAGACGAGTTTGACGAGGTTGTAGAGCCATAGGGGTAAAGCCGGGTCACACCACAAAGTGGCAATGCAAAGTTCATCCATCCATTCAAAATAAAAACGTAGTAGTCCACGTAAAACCTATAGACAGTAGAGGTGTCGGATGTCGGAAAAAGCAACAAATTTACCAAAAGGTGACAAATGTCTGAGAAAGACACAAAAAAGTCTGAACAAAAACAACAAAAATGAAGAAAAAAGCTACCAAAATGTAAAAAAAAGTGAAATGCAGTAACAAAAGCACGTCCATAAACTCTCCATGTCTGGCCCTCGGTGTGATTCTCTTTTTCCAGTGTGGCCCTCTGGGAAACTGAGTTTGACCCCCCTGCTGTAACACGAATCAATATTATAAACAACGTGACCATTTCACAAACTGCCGCGAGACCGTGTTGTGTAATTACGAGCCAACAGCGGTGATTGTGGTCGTGTAAAGACTTTGAGACAGACATACTGCCCCCAATTTTTTCTCAAAGTTCCTTCTTGGTTTCACAACCAAATCATATTTTGTTGAGAGTTCTCTGCAGAGTCCAGCGGTAAGCCAAGCACTGCCTCTCCTCTCAAAGTGTAGCACAGCGAGAAACTCGCCACCACAGCTGCTCACGTTCACACACGAGTTTACGGGTCGCAGTCGCTCACCATCATCTGCCGAAAACATCAGATTAGGCTGCTTCTCAGATAGCTTGTAAGTAATAGTGAGTCCACTCAGAAAAACAATATGCCTATCGCCTAACTAACTGTTACTGGCCTTACTTAGTGCTGTCTATGGCTTGAAAGACGCTTTAGGGTTACACCACCAATGCACAACTACCGGGCGGGGCTGCAGCCGAAATCATTAGAAGAGCGGGTCGAGTCCAAGACACACACACACAAGTGTGAAAACATGTATGACACTAACTAACTTGAAGTTAAACAGACATTTTCTAACAGGGTTCATTCAGATCAGTAGATGTTGAGTTGTGAGACGAGTCATTGTAGAGTATTTACTGGAACAATCAGGTGCAGGCACAGGGCACCCAAAACTGACTGTTAGGCAAATCCGATATCACAAATTTGCCTCAAAAAGCACAATCTGTCCTGAGACCTTTGATTCAGATAAAGAAAAAAACTCTAAAAATAAAAAAAGACACAAACAAAAGACAAAGAAACTAAAAAAATGCCCTTGTTGGAAGGTTAATTAAACGATTGCACAGACGCAGAACGACCACAGAGATGCAAAACGAGCACAGATACACAAAGAATGACTGCAAAAGGATGCACAATGACTATGAAGAGACTTAAAACAACCACTAAGAGAAACAAAACGACAGAGACACAAAAAAATGTCTACAAATCTCCTTAGAAATCCTTCCCATAACATTGTCAGACACTTAGAATAATAATCTGAGTCTGTCAGTGGCAAAACGAGCACTTTTGTGAACGCACAATTGCCCTGTTAACTTACATTGTAGCTTGTTTAATACTGGACCAATGTCAAAGATTGTTGTTCCCATCAGTCACTTAGACAAGAAAACATGGTAGCATAGGGTCCAGGTTGAAAAATATGGTAGTTACCCTTTAAAACAACCACAAAGATATTCAAAATGACTGCAAAGATACGCAAAACAACGACAAAACAACCGCAAAGAGACACCGAATGACCACAGGGACACAAAAAAACTACAAGGAGCACAAAGAGACATTAAGCTACCACAGAAAGATGCTAACCGACTTGCAAAAGACGCAAAATTACCACAAGAAATGTGTTTCATAGACTAAAATGTTAGTTAATTAAACGTGCAAATGAACAATAGATTAATCAGTAATATAAATAGCTGTTAGTTGCAGCCGTACATCTTAACCCTAATGTTGTTCTCTGGTCCAATTTGACCCGTTTTCAACATTTCAAAATCAGTATTATGTTGTTTTGGGGTTTTTTTAAATAAAAATGACCCAAAAATTAGATGCATTCCATACAGTGCTCTTCGCACGTACAATTCATGATCACTACTTTTATTAAATTTTGGATGTTTAATTCAAGTTTTAGCATTTAAAAAAAAATGTAAATGGTTTCTAAACTGTATTCTGACTAAACTTTTGGCTCTTTGAAGTCTCTGATTATCCACCAACACACATTTCCTTTAATATTAGTCGAAATATTCCATCATTTCTGCTTATTTTAACTCAAAAATTAGGTATCATTTCCTACAAATGAGGTCTATTGTCCATGTATTCCAACAATAAGTGTAAACCTAGTGGTAATAGCTTGTTGTTGGGTAACAAAAGCATAAAAAAAATGTGTCAAAAACATAGAGAAAAAGCATAAAAGTGTCAAAGAAAGGGATATAATATATATATATATGTCAGGTAAAGCATCAAAAATGTGTTAATTTTTATATTTATTTTGATCAGGGAAGACAGCAAGTGCTCGTTTTATTTTTTATTTACTGATGAAATTTGATGTATATGTGTGTGTAGGCCTACTCCGTCGTTTTCTCAAAGTTCAGAAACCAAACTGGATATAGAATAAAAGAAGGAAAACGGACCAGACGCCCTGCCAGAGACTCGACCCCGACTCTGCCGCTGAGCGCTGCGGCCCCGTGGCCCCTGCTTCTTTGTGGTTTACAGCTTTAGCGTCGGCCGACACGATCCAACGCCACATGCAACGGCGTTTTATAGTCACGCACACACACGTGAGCTGAGCCGATGAGTGAAGACGCAATGGTTCTCTCTCCTTCCCCCTTTAGCATGTGTAGTCGCGTAGCCGTCATGTTCGCAGTGTTTCCTACATGAGATTGTGTGTGTGTGTGTCTGTGTGAGTGATATTAAAGGGTAGTTTGTTTTGTTCTTCAACCTGGACCCTATTTTTTTTAATGCATTGGTGTCTAAGTGACTAATGTGAACGAAAATCTTTGAAACTGGTCCAGTATTGAGCGAGAACGCTGCAACCGGCAGCCTCAAACCGGGCTGTAATGTGACGCTACAGGATAAATGTTCACCATCAGTCAGCGTCCACTAAAAGTTCTGTTGTTGCCGCTGACAGACTCATTATTATTCATTATTATTCTTTTAGCCTGTATAGAGCCAGCATATCTCCACCAGACTCCATGTAAATAATCAGGACTTTTATCATCGTAAAACACACTTCATTCAAAGTGGACAGAAACTAAATAAAACTACCAAAAGCCGTCTTGGTTCATCTGTCCATTGTTCCAACAATCACCACTCTGGTTTGGTTGAAATAAACCCTTAATTCACCCATTTACATGTGGAGATATGCTGGCTCTATACATGCTAAAAGTCCTGATTATTTACATGGAGTCTGGTGGAGATATGCTGGCTCTATACACGCTAAAAGTCCTGATTATTTACATGGAGTCTGGTGGAGATATGCTGGCTCTATACACACTAAAAGTCCTGATTATTTACATGGAGTCTGGTGGAGATATGCTGGCTCTATACACACTAAAAGTCCTGATTATTTACATGGAGTCTGGTGGAGATATGCTGGCTCTATACACACTAAAAGTCCTGATTATTTACATGGAGTCTGGTGGAGTTTGGTGATGGTGATTTCGGGGCTGTTTCATGTTAAACTAAAAGGATCTTACTCTTTAACTAAAAGGTCTATCTCTGTAGGGATCCATCCCATAATGTTGTCAGACACTTAGAATAATAATCTGAGTCTGTCAGCGGCAACAACAGAACTTTTAGTGGACTCTAACTGAAGGTAGCCTATGCAATTTTCCGTTAACGTTGCATTGAAGCTTGTTTCTCACGCTTAATACTGGACCAATGTCAAAGATTGTTGTTCCCATCAGTCACTTACACACAAACACATGAGAAAAATAGGGTCCAGATTGAAAAAGTGACCCTTTAAAGCCAACATTGTTGAATATGGTTATCATGATTATATTTATTGCGTGTTCAGTTGTACGGTTTGTGTACAGTATCTTTGACGGAAGTGTGATATTTTAATAATGTCATGTCAGCTGAGATACAGTACGTGTGTGTGTGTGTGTGTGTGTGTGTGTGTGTTTACGAAAGACTTTGCTGTGCATTTATGATTAAATATTGAAGATAGAAAAAAAAGGAAAGTCCTGCCAACTTGTTATATACGTAGCTACCACAGCGCACGTTTCTGTGTGTAACTCCCCACCATTGATCAAAAAAATAATACATACAATAATATTGACATTGTCTTCATATGATTATTTTTTAAGTGAATTTGTAAATGATAGATGTAGAAGCTATAATGGTGTTGAGTATGGATTTATTTTTATGCTGTGTTTACCATAGACAGATTCTATATAGAGTTTATGTAAACTTGTTGTCTTACAGTTCACTCCAGTAACGGGGGAGAAGCACAAAGTGATTGTACAAAAAAATATTGTGAATGTTTGTATATTATAGATGCAATTTAGTATAATAAAAATCTCAATCTTTAATCATATTACATTCTAATTAGTTTTTTCTTCTGTGATACTTTTTTTTTACACTATTTACTATATATATATATATATATATATATATATATATATATATATATGATAAATATATGATATATATATGATATATACAGTATATATGTGTGTGTGTGTGTGTGTGTGTGTGTGTGTGTGTGTGTGTGTGTGTGTGTGTGTGTGTGTGTGTGTGTGTGCCAGGGTGTGTGAGACTGTGTGTGCATGTGTGACAGTGTATGTGTATGTGTGTGTGTGTGTGTGTGTGTGTGTGCTGTGTGTGTGTGTGTGTGTGTGTGTGTGTGTGTGTGTGCGTGTGTGTGTGTATATATGTGTGTGAGAGACTGTGTGTGTGTTTGTGTGTCTGTGTGTGTGATTGTGTGTGTGTGTGTGTGTGTGTAGTTTTATCAGAAGTCTTTTCTTTAAGTTAGAGTAAACTCATAACTCATTAAAACTAATGTTCCCTTCAATAATAAATGCCCAGTAGTATATATATATATATATATATATATATATATATATATATATATATATATATATATATGTATATAGTAGTATATGTGCTGTGCATGAGTTATTATTTTATATATGAGGCTCCACTTCACAGAGCATTTGAGAAAATACTTTTACTAGCTTTAGTTATATTGTAATTGTGTGATATGACTTTATTGAGATTCTACTCTGTTGCCCACCCTAACCCTCTCTGTCGACGCCCCCTGCGTAGGCTGATATCTCCGGGAAGGATTGCCGTCAGATTACCATGACAACCCTCATCAGCAGCTGCTATTTTTCTGTTTTTAACAAACATGACTTCTTTATCTCATCAGCACAGGAAACACTGCAGCATCAGCTCTCTATCCAGTAATCAATGTCCTTTAAATGACTCTAAAACCTCAGAGGCTGAGGTGTCTTCATACACACCTTATTCAGAGAGGAGAGGAAACATCCAGAGATAAGAGAGAGAGGTGTGTGTGTGTGTGTGTGTGTGTGTGTGTGTGTGTGTGTGTGTGTGTGTGTGTGTGTGTGTGTGTGTGTGTGTGTGTGTGTTCGCGTGTATTTCTGTGTGTGTGTGTGTGTGTGTGTGTTTCTGTACCTGTTTTACTATATTCGTGGGGTCCAAAAACCGAGAACTACAGTATACTTGTGGGGTCTGCACAGCCTCGTTGGGACCAAAATGCTGGACCCCACGAGTTTAAAGGGCTGTTTGAGGGTTAAGACTTGGTTTTAGGACTAGGGTTAGAATTAGGTTATGGTTAGGGTGAGGGTAAGGGTTAAGGTTAGGCATTTAGTTGTGATGGTTTCTTCCCACCATAAAGACATGCTAGGCAAATAGGACTACAGTTGAAAATTAGCCGACTGGCTAACACTGGTGCATTTACAGAAATGTTCATTAATGTGCATTGTCCTAATCAAATAAATAAACAGATAAAACATGCATATTACACTGTTGTCAAAACCCACGCAATCGACAAGTGGTGTCTCATTTCATAGAGGTATGTTTTCACCCCTAGCCCTTACCACTCTTTTTCCAGGGACAAGGTAAGAGAAGGGGAAGGGGAAGAGGTAAGACAGAGAAATGAGATTCAGCCCAACTCCACCGGAGCCAGAGAAGCTTCTGCTTGAGGCTGCTGCATGTCATGGTGAGTTTCGATTGGCTGTTACTCGTCTAACATCTAACCAACCAGATAATGTTGTGGGCGGGACATGAAGTGAGACTCAGTGGTGCAGTGAAACGGGAGCAGAGGGAGAGAAAAAGTAGAACACCTTTTATTTCATTAACTTTATAATAAAACACAGATACTGATAATCTGCAAACTGCCAAATATGGGACAGAGCCTTTCAACTGCTGCTCCACGATGGTGGAAGCTGCTGCCTTCACATATCAGATGTGCTCCCTCCATTTCTGTTTTTATATCTGGGATAAAGTCACATGTTAACTCTCTGATCTCTCAATCTGTTCTCATCATGTCTATCATTCTGGGTTTTGGGAACTGCTGCTTGTTGTTGGTGTTGGGATCTTCTTTTTGGGTTTTGATATTTTAAAACCCAAAAAAGATAGATTTTGATAGATTTTTACATTTTAATGTTCTTTTATTCAGCACTTTGGTCAGATTAATGTGACATTAATACAGACCCAGAGATATGTTGCTTCTAATAATTAATCAGAAATCACAATCAGAACAAGTTGTATTTGTTTCTTAATAATGTTTATTATACAGACGATAGAAGTTTATAACACTGACAACACTGCAAGATACAACTATTATAAATGCATTAAAGACAATTCATATTCCTTCATATATAATATAAAACATCACATATTTTGAATAAAAATAAAACATCTGGAACACACATACACAGACACACACACACATTCACAACATCAAGAAAAGATTAATTAACTCAATATATACAATATAATATATATCTATATCACTCTGATATATATATACATATACACACACACACACAACATACTAATACAGACGATAAGGGAACACCTGCACCCTGTCAGGATCAAATGTTCACTTCTACCATTCAAAACTTATTTTATATTATTATAATAATAATCACTGGGTATTTATGACTTATTTCCCATCATTTCTATTTGTTGTTTCTGTCTTTTTTGTTCTAGTCTAAATGTTTTCTCTGCATGAATGTGTCCCATCCCTTGTTTTAAAGTCAGTGTAAACCAGGCTGTTTAAAGCCAGTGTATACCAGGCTGTATTGATGAAATGATCATATATGCATATTAAGTGTGTGTGTGAGCTGAAAGCTGCGCTCCTCTCCGTGTCCTCAGGTTCACAGCGACTACAGCAGCACAGAGCATCAGCAGCAGGACACTGAGCACTGAGCATCGCACTTTGAAGAAGGTGGAGTAAATCCCAAAGGGCTCCATGTACACTAACACAGTTCTCTCTCTTGACACACACTGATAATATCGGTCAATAACTGCACACCAATACTCTCCTGCGTCTCCCACTGAGACATTAGCGATAACCAGGCTACCATTATCACGGTACCAGCTCACTCTCATGCTCTGATCAGACGCTACCCTAAAGATTCTTCCCTCTGTTCGGTTCGACTTGATAAACCATTCATGCCACATACCCTCTCCCCTATCTGTGCATCTGAGAGTGACTTCTTCTCCCTCTGAGAAGAGCTCTACAGCAGGGGGGCCAAATTTGGGACACACCACCAGCCGATACGTTTGCTGTCTCCTAGAGGCTTTACAGAAGTACAGACCTGAGTGATTTAACATTAGAGATGAAAACACCAGCGAGTAGTTTTGGTCTACTGAAGGAACAGTCTGGTTTAAAAAAAAAAGTACTTTATTTGTCACATACACGTAGCGAAATTGATTCTCTGCATTTAACCCATCCCTCAAGGGAGCAGTGGGCAGCCAATGACAGCGCCCGGGGACCAACTCCAGATCTGAACCAGTGCGTTGATCAAGGGCACTGCCTGGAGAACCTAGTACATGTTTTTGATGGTGGGGGAAACCGGAGCACCCGCAAACATGGGGAGAACATGCAAACTCCACACAGAAAGGCCCCGGAACGACCTGGATTCGAACACAGAACCTTCTTGCTGTGAGGCCACAGTGCTAACCACTGGGCCACCATGCTGCCATGACCCAGTTGTCCTAGGTCAGTGGAGAACAGTTTAGACCAACGTGGGGGCTGTTCATCAGTGGAGTCAGCAGCAGTGCACGGCAACACAACGGTCTGTCCCACTGAGCGGTATATTCTCTTATACGGTAGTCCCAACTCTACAGTCCGACTGCTAACACACTGCTGTTGGTTCATCACCAGACAGTGGTACTCTGTAAAGTCTGTTGCTGTGACATTGGAAACACGAAGAGCTGATGTGTTTGTCACCACTTGGTATCTTCCTCTAACATTGTCCATCGCTGATGTCGTCTTGTCCCCAAAAACTCTGCTCCATGTTCTTTGTTCATATCTAGAGTCCACTTTGAGCCACTGGACATCCAGATTATCAGCTGCTCCCCAACATGGTACTCTCGATACGGGCCGGAGTCTGAATGGGTCAGGTTGAGGATGGTGTAAGAAGAAGTATTCACCGTGGTCACAAGTCGTTGTTTCAGGTGTCCAGGTACTGAGGAGCTGTTGGACCAGAGGTCAGAGGTGTTCCACAGGACAAGCTTCTCCTCACCAACAGATCTGGAGATCAGGCAGGAGTTGGTGTTCTCAGGGAGGTTGAAGGTGTAAGAGTTTCTTTCCCATGCGATGATGATCCGTTCTTGAGCATGGATGTAGTTGATGAGAGCAAACAGCAGGAAGGAGAGCTCTGTGACTGCAGCCATTCTGCTCCGAGGTCGACAAACACTGACACCACTCAGCTCATATACGCTCTACACCAACCGTCATCAGCAGCTGCTGTTATGCTTTTTTTAACAAACATAACTTCTTTATCTCATCATCCCAGGAAACTTAACAACATGACTTCTTTATCTCATCAGCAGAGGAAACGTTGCAGCATCAGCTCTCTATCCAGTAATCAATGTCCTTTACATGACCATAAAACCTCAGAGGCTGAGGTGACTTCATACACACATTATTCAGAGAGGAGAGGAAACATCCAGAGATAAGAGACAGGGTGTGTGTGTCTGTGTGTGTGTGTGTGTGTGTGTGTGTGTGTGTCTCTGAGTGTGTGTGTGTCTATGTGTGCGTGTGTGTGTCTCTGTGTCTGTGTGTGTGTGTGTGTGTGTGTGTGTGTGTGTTTCCCTGTGTCTGTGTGTGTGTGTGTGTGTGTGTGTGTGTCTCTGTGTCGTGTGTGTGTGTGTGTGTGTGTGTGTGTGTGTGTCTCTGTGTCTGTGTGTGTGTGTGTGTGTGTGTGTGTGTGTCTCTGTGTCTGTGTGTGTGTGTGTGTGTGTGTGTGTGTGTGTGTGTGTTTCCCTGTGTCTGTGTGTGTGCGTGTGCGTGTTTCTGTGTGTGTGTATTTGTCTGTGTCTGTGTCTATGTGTGAGTGTATGTGGGCATGTGCGTCCGTATTTGTGTATGTTTGTGTGTGTGTGTCTGTGTGTGTGTACATTTGCTTTTATGTTGCATACCTGTCCCCTTTTCTGAAGGTTATTTCTGAGACTATTAATTTTCCAGCACAATGTGAGATTGTTACAGCTCTATCGATAAGGGTGGCCCTGATCTCATCAGACCTATTGATAGGCCTAACTAAAGCAGTGATTGGTTAGTGATCAGTTAAACAATTACTGTTTTCATATGTGAGCAATGTACAGTAAGCTCAATTCAATTTTATGTATAGTATCCTAACAAGAGTTATCTCATGACACTTTACAGATAGAGTAGGTCTAGACCACACTCTATAATTTACAAAGACCCAACAATTCTCACAAGAGCAAGCATTTAGTGGTGAGGAAATGTGTCACATGGTGTAGCATTTTGATTGGTTGTGTTATTTGGCTATTTGAGTGAAAGGTTTCAACATGTGATTTTGTGTGTAAGCAGTTGTAGTGTGTGTGTGTTTGTGTGTGTGTGATAAAGAGACTGTGTGTGTGTGTGTGTGTGCGTGCGTGTGTGTGAGAGAGAGACTCTGTGTGTGTGTGAGATAGAGAGACTGTGTGTGTGTGTGTGTGTGTGAGTGTGTGTGAGAGGGACTCTGTGTGTGTATACGTGTGTCTGTGTGTAAGAGACTGTGTGTGTGTGTGTGTGTGTGTACGTGTGTCTGTGTGTGATAGACTGTGTGTGTGTGTGTGTGTACGTGTGTCTGTGTTTGAGAGACTGTGTGTGTGTGTGTGTGTGCGTGTGTGTGTGTGTGAGAAAGAGACTGTGTGTGTTTGCGTGTGTGTGTGTGAGAGAGACTGTGTGTGCGTGTGTGTGTGTGAGAGACTCTGTGTGTGTGTGTGTGTGTGTGTGAGAGAGACTGTGTGTGTGCGTGTGTGTGTGTGAGAGAGACTCTGTGTGTGCACGTGTGTCTGTGTGTGAGAACACAGTCTCTCACACACAGACACACGTTTGTGTGTGTGTGTGCGTGCGTGCGTGTGTGTGCGTGTGTCTGAGTGTGTGTGTGTGTTTGTGTGTGTCTGTATGTGTGTGTGCCTGCGTGTGCCTGCGTGTGTGTGTAACAAAAGATAAGATAGTATTCATGTTTTACTTGCCAACCATTTAAAAATAATCTATTAAAACTTTTCATGCATTCAGAATTTAAAGTAGTTAAAAAACTGTAACTGAGTCTAAAGCTTTTGCAAGTTTTAACGATTTAATGTAGTCATTCGGTTATTTTTGTGGCTACATTTTTAAATACAACCCACACCAGTTGTTCTGAGAGAACTGCTAAAACCATCACTACTCCGTGTTCGTCAATCTAACTTTATCTCTGTCGTCACAGACTCGACCAATCAGACGGCGCGTTTGTCTGTGATCGATTTGCTCTCAGCGAATCACAGGCTTTGTTTTGGCTAACGGCTACCAGACTGAAGCTAGGCGGCTGTACTGAAACTCCAAAACTTCCATCAACATTAAGCAAGCAGAAACAAAGGTAAGCGTCTCCTTGTGTTACAGTAAAGATGGCTAAACTGCTGTGTCATGTTTTAGGGTTCAGATGTAGTTGGCTAGCTAACGGCTACGCTTAACGGCTCGTATTTTAGCTAGCGTGGCTAAACTAACGTTAACGTTAGCTAGCTGTTTAACAGTTGGCGTTGTGTCAACAACAGGATTAGCTACTGAAAGCTAATATACAGCTAAGTTAATTTAGTAAGTTAAATTAACTAACTTACTATCCGGTTTAACGGTCTGACTTCATTAGTGCATATTTAAAGTGGCAGTAATCAAGTAACTGAATAATAACAATAAGGTTAACGCACAACGTCGCATGGAGTTCTGTAGCGCGACGGCGCTGCGCCACCAAACTTCCTCAATACAATTCGATATTTTCATTATCGGCAAAATTTTACGTGAAATGTTTTTTTCACTCTATGTATTTTCTAAAACAGTAGATGGTACTCTATAAATCGGCATACATTTGTTCCAGCAAAAGCAATTGTAAAAGGTTAATATTTGTAAATTAGTTTACGATGTAACGTTGACCTAATAACAACAACAACAGTAGTCTCTCCTTACAAATACACATTAATAGATAGCTACTCTGCATGGTCAAACATATGTGGACACCAGGACATTATAGCCATATATATAATATATATATATATATATATATATATATATATATATATATATATATATATATATATATATATATATATATATAGCCATATAGAGCAAATACAAGGTGATGTTTTCAAGTTCTTTGTTTTGTGATAGAAACGCTAAAAAAATGATGATATTAAAAAGAAGAAAATTCTCACATTTCAGAAGCTGGAACCAGATAATGTTACACAAAAAGTTACACACTAAACCTTTAAGATAGGTGTTATCGGGTTGGCCTAGGTGTTTCATATATTAGGCTACTTATCTTTTTTCTGTATTTGTATACATTTCTTAGTGGGTCGAGGAGAAATTTATTTTCAGTTGCTCTGTATGTCTGGCACATATTGCAGACAATAAACTTGGCTAGACTTGAACAGCATTTCTTTATGTAGCTGGCTTTCTGCACAGAGACATTGTCATGTTGAAACAGAAAAGAGACAAACTGTTGACACAAAGAGGAAGAGGAACACTTGTCATTGTGTACAGTAGCAAAATATTTCCCTTTGCTGGAAGGCTATAGGGCTGCTTCTCGCGTCCCTTATCTGATAGCTCCTCGGTCCTCGGCTGAACCGGAAGTTGTTCTGTCCCTCCTCGGTGAAGCCCGTCTCAGAGCTCTTATTTCTGCCGCGAGGATCGAGGAGGGGTCGTCGAGGAGCTAGGTGAGGATACAGAGAGCAGCCTTCCCGGAAGCCATGCAGCTGGCGATATTACGAATCCCACTATGGCCACGCCAAGACCTGCATTAGTATAGCATTTATTGGCCAGGCGTCCATGAGAACGCAAGGTAACGTAGCCCCATTTGTTCAGGTCATATCAACCTGACCAATCGGCTATCCTAACCTTAACCACTCGAGGTGAAATGCCTAACCCCAACCAATCACGCTGCTTCGTAGGGCGGTTCTTGGCGTGGCTAGGGCTGTGTTCGACTGAAGAAATTCTCAGTCGACTAACACCCATTCAATCGTTTCGACTAATCGATTAGTTGATTTAATCGACAGATCTGTAAATCTGAGTTTCTCCGCAAAGAGTCGTGCTAAAAGCACCACTTTAATTCTTGTGTTTACCAGAGATGTGCTCGTATGTTTCTTGGAAAATAAGTCATTCAGCATGAAAAAAAAGGCATCAAACATGACATGACTATTTTATACAGTACAGGCCAAAAGTTTGGACACACCTTCTCATTCAATGCGTTTCCTTTTTATTTTCATGACTATTTACATTGTAGATTCTCACTGAAGGCATCAAAACTATGAATGAACACATATGGAATTATGTACTTAACAAAAAAGTGTGAAATAACTGAAAACATGTCTTATATTTTAGATTCTTCAAAGTAGACACCCTTTGCTTTTTTATTAATAAGGGAAATAATTCCACTAATGAACCCTGACAAAGCACACCTGTGAAGGTAAAACCATTTCAGGTGACTACCTCATGAAGCTCATTGAGAGAACACCAAGGGTTTGCAGAGTTATCAAAAAAAGCAAAGGGTGACTACTTTGAAGAATCTAAAATATAAGACATGTTTTCAGTTATTTCACACGTTTTTGTTAAGTACATAATTCCATATGTGTTCATTCATAGTTTTGATGCCTTCAGTGAGAATCTACAATGTAAATAGTCATGAAAATAAAAAGGAAACACATTGAATGAGAAGGTGTGTCTAAACTTTTGGCCTGTACTGTATATTTACTAAATGTGTGTTCTCCTGCGTGTCTAGCGCTGCTGCCACTCCGGAGAAGAACTGTGTCAAAATGCCTCAGACCAACAAGTCAGCGAGCAGTGGCGGTGCACAAGGACAGGTATCGTCTCCAGACCAGGGCGAGCCACCGCCCCCATCACCGCCACCGCAACAGGAAGTGAGGCCCCAGGTGGCGGCTGGAGACGGTGGAGCAGCTGGAGGAGTTGCCGCGGACGACCAGGGAGACGCAGAGATCATCAGTTCACCCAGTGACCCAAAGAAATACAGGTGGGAGACCAAAGCGTCTGGTTTGAATGTCTGGGTTTTATGTGATAGTTAATAGTTGTCACATTGACAGGCTTTGGGCTGCACCACAGGTGCATCATGGGATAGGAGAGAAAAAAACACGCTCTTACAGGTCGCTCCAGTAACGGGGGAGAAGCACAAAGTGATTGTACAAAAAAAATATTGTGAATCTTTCTAAATTACTAAAGATGCAATTTAGTATAATAAAAATCTTTAGTCATGTAACATTCACATTAGTTGTAGTTGTGTGTGTGTGTGTGTGGGACTCTGTGTGTGAGACTCTGTGTGTGAGAGAGAGACCTTTGGCCCAATCCCAAAGTGAGCCCTGAGGACTATGGACTCACAGACTTAATTGATCTCAGGTACTAAGTGAGCGAGTGTGTGAGGCCACATGGGCTCGGATAGTTATAAATGGGATCGGGACAGCACTTCACGAGATCACATGTTACCTTGGCGACGTTTAATAACAAAGATGTTGCTGACACTTGCCGGTTTGGGAATTTTCATTTTAAGTTTGTTGCTTTCCACACGGCCGAGGCCCAGGAGACGGCTGACTGATTCCAAACTCTTGTTTTACCAGCTGGACAACAGGTTGGTCCGCTCCGTGGTCGCGTGTCGTGCTGTTGTTTACCTTTTGTAATTTCCGGATTTCCCTATCGTCTCCGCGGTAAACGTCACAACGCTTTGAACTGTGGGTAATTCCCTTTGATGAAGTCTGCATCGATGCAGACTCACGGAAAGGGCTCGGTAAGTGTGTACTCAAACCCTCACGCCCTTAGAAATTCCACATTGGGACAACCCTAAGCCCTTACGAATTTCGCGAGAACGCGCACCAAAGTCCGTGAGTCTGTGAGTCCGGACTTTGGGATTGGGCCTTTGTGTGTGTGAGAGACTTTGTGTGTGTGTGTGAGAGACTTTGTGTGTGTGTGTGAGAGACTTTGTGTGTGTGTATGTGTGTGTGTGCCTGCATGTGCGTGTGCCTGCGTGTGTGTGTGTGTGTGTGTAACAAAAGGTAAAAAAAAAAGACATTAAACATTTTTAATTCTGTGTTAAGTTGGCAGAGATGGAATCAGTATTCATGTTTTACTTGCCAACCATTTAAAAATAATCTATTAAAACTTTTCATGCATTCTGAATTTAAAAGTAGTTAAAAAACTGTAACTGAGTCTAAAGCTTTTGCATGTTTTAACGATTTAATGTAGTCATTTGGTTATTTTTGTGGCTAAATTTTTAAATACAACCCACACCAGTTGTTCTGAGAGAACTGCTAAAACCATCACTACTCCGTGTTCGTCAATCTAACTTTATCTCTGTCGTCACAGACTCGACCAATCAGACGGCGCGTTTGTCTGTGATCGATTTGCTCTCAGCGAATCACGTATAAAATATAAAAATGATATAAATGTCGACTGATATCTGGGAATATCTGGAAAGGAGATGGAGACTGAACAAATGCTGAGTACAATGAGTTCAGACTAATGCAGCTTTATTCACACAACAAACAAACATACTTTCATGAAAGAGAGAACAGTTGACATAAACCAAATGTATACGCCAAGGTTTCTCTCCTAGAAAGGAAGATAACCATGTGTGCACCCTCCTAAGAGCAAGGTACCCATAGTGTCTCTACGAACATCAGAATAACTCCTCCTTTATACTTTTTGTCCTCACACGCTTCAAGCTATCTATTTCAGTGCAACAGTTTACTCTTAAACTACACCTTTTATGGCCTAATAGATTCTCACATTCCTGTACACATGTAGGTTGAAATATCCAACCTATCAGTCAACGATAACATTTTCAGCGTGTTGCTCGCTAGCTAGAAGTTTGTTTTCGATTTGTTGAGTTTGAGAACGGCAAACCCACAGCGAGAGGAAGGTGAGCAATGTAAGTGAACTAACAGGTGTGAAAGCATCCTTTTTGGTCTTCACAGCTGCTGAGTTTAGTCTTCGTAAAGCCACAGCGTTTGAATACGTTGATCGTGTCTTTGCAGATACATCGAGCTGAGCAACGGCCTACGAGCGCTCCTCATCTCCGACTTCAGCGGGGCGGACGGGCATGGAGACAGCGAAGACGGAGAGGACAAGGCTGACACCGAGGAGGGGGAGGAGGAGGGAGAGGCGAAAGCCGAGGAGGAAGGGGACTCTGGCGAGGGCTCGGACGAGGACGAGGAGGAAGACGAAGAAGAAGAGCAGGACAGCGACTTCGATGAGCTGGACGAGGATAGCGCTGGGAGGGCGAAGAGAGGGAACTCTGAGAAGCAGGTGGGTGACATTAAAGGTCCCATGTAGGGCTGCTCGATTATGGAAAAAAACATAATCACGATTATTTCGGTCAATATTGAAATCACGATAATTTGACACGATTACTCGTTAACTTCTGGAAAGATGTTGCAATTGTTGAACTTAAAAAACAGTGGAAAAAGTTAAATAAATCAACAGTAAAAACTGTGAAATTTGCCTTAATACTTTTCCTATTGAAACTTTATTTTTTCATTCAGAATACGAGAAAAAAAATAAGAGTTTACTTTGCAAAAGGTAATGAGCTAAATAATTGTTTTTCTCGATTATTCTGTTTTTGTGATCGTTGGGAGCCGAAATCATAATCACGATTACATTTCGATTAATTGCCCAGCCCTAGTCCCATGGCATTAAAATGTCACTTTATGAGTTTTCTTTAAACATTAATATGAGTTCCCCCCAGCCTGCCTATGGTCCCCCAGTGGCTAGAAATGGTGATAGGGGTAAACCGAGCCCTGGGTATCCTGCTCTGCCTTTGAGAAAATGAAAGCTCAGATGGACCAATCAGGAATCTGCTCCTTTTTTTTTTTTTTTAAAGATAATTCTAAACATTTTTCTGCAGTTCAAACAACTCTGAATTGTAGTTGACAACGTCAGTTATTACTAGAGATGGCCCGATACCATTTTTTGCTTCCCGATACCGATTCCGATACCTGAACTTGTGTATCGCTACCAGCGTTTGAGGCAGTATCGGAGCCGATACCGATACTGGTACCGATACTGGTATCGGTATCGGAACATCTCTAGTTATAACGGCCCACATATTAAAAAGAGTGTCAGGTTTAAATCGGGCTCATAATTACACTTAATGTGCCGGGCCGGGCTCGGACACAACGTGCTCGGGTAGGGTCGGGCTTGATTTTTATGGGCCCGATCTAAGCTCTATTACAAATTCATCAACTGATTCGGACCAAAGCAAACAAACTAATGGACTGGACTAATGGACTAACTGTGAAAGACAAAAAGAGCTTGAACGACATCGTCAAGGTATGCTCAAAAATCACTGGTACTCAGTTCAAAGATCTCTGTTCTCTCTGGAAAACCCGAGTTGCCCAGAAAGCTGACAGAATACTGTGCCAACCTGATCATGTACTGAGTAATGGATTTGCTATCATGCAGTCAGGTCGGAGGTACTATGTGCCAATACGGAAAACCAACCGCTATGCCAACTCATTCATTCCCTCTGCTATAAGACTATTACATGTGTGCTATTACATGCTATAAAAATGTTACATGAAATCCCATAACTATAACAAACTGGTTCTAGCACTCCGTTGCTCTGTTCCATTACTAGCAGGTGTGTGAGTATGTGGGAGGTTGTAACGATTGAGTTGGGTCATGTGTAAATGTGTGGATGTTACGGGAGAGAACAACAAGCTTCTGTATACAGGAGGATGTATGACTGCTGCAGTACTATTTATACTATTTGTTGTCTATTGATTGTTTGTTTATTGTTTATTTTATTTTTATTCATGAGTTATTATTTATACAGATTGTGTGCTAATACACTTTTAATGCATTCTAAGTTAATTTAACCCTTAATGGATGGGCTGGCTGTAAAACTGAATTTCCCCTTGGGGACTAATAAAGTTATCTGAATCTGAACTATAGGTGTGAAAACGCCCTTACGCAATAACAAAAGAAACATGGACCCCCTAACTGCTAAAATATCCCCCCCAAAAAACAATCCTCCTACTTCCACCTAACAGTACAAATTACAGCCAAATTAAATTACAGTCTTTAGAGCTGCAAAGATAAATCCGTTTGAAAAAAATCTGTGATTCCAGCTTGTTAAATGTGAATGTTTTCTAGTTTCTTCATTCCTCTGTGACAGTAAACTGAAGATCTTTTAGTGTTGCCGGTAGATTTCTTTTTTAATCCATCCGCCAACTTGGTCGGTGAGTCAAATTTTGGACATTGAGTGTAACTGTAAAGGTGGTTATTGTCGTGTCCTCAATAGCCCTTGATGGTCTGCAGCTGCAGAAGGAGTAGTTTCAAGTTGAAAATGTGCGTGTTTGTGTGTGTTTCCAGGCGGCAGCTGCTCTGTGCATCAGCGTTGGGAGCTTCAGTGACCCTGACGACCTGCCCGGCCTCGCACACTTCCTGGAGCACAGTGAGTCCACCTTTTAAAGCTGCATCCTGACTCAGAGCTGCTTACATCTACACATCATACCTGTCAAGTTTTGGATTTGAAAATAAGGGAAATTTTCCGGCGCCCACCGGGAGCAGTCCCACCACCCCAACCCAGCTCCAGTATCCCTTACATTTAAGACAGGTGTACAAGGAAGTTAAAATCACCACTTGGTGCAGAATGCTGAAAACATTTACAATTTATAACATTGCTTGTCTTTACATTTTATTTTCATTCCACAAATTCTTTTCATTTCATATTGCTTTTCTTTTACAGTTTTTCTTTTCATTTCACGTAACTTTTCTTTACTCTTTTAGTGAGTTATTGTACAGATGTTTTGCAGACTTTGCATTCTTTAAGACTGTTGTGGAAGGAGTGTATTTGTGGGCGGGGCCAGAGTGGTTCATTTTACATGAGAGTAGAGCGCAGACACTTCTGTGGTCTAACGTGCTCCTATTCACTGGAACAATCTTTCATACCATGCTAAACACCCTTTCTTAACTTGCATTGCTATGGGGAATGCATAGTAAAGCCTTCATAAGTTTTGGCAGCGTACCGTCTCTTTCATAGCGTCTGTTTTTTTCTTTTTCCCCCTGCGTTGTCACTCATCATCTGACCTCACACACTAACCTCGCGACAGCTGCCACCTACAGTACCTGTAGTAGGCTACTGCAGGTGGCAGTTATCGCGAGGCTAGTGACAGAGCTCAGATTGGGAATGTTTTTTTTTTTTTTTTACTCCGCTCGGGCCCGGGCTATTATTATTTTTTAATAACGCAGGTTAAAATACGGGAGATTTACGGGAAAATACTAATACGGGAGGACGGCGGGAAAGAATAGTAAAAAAACGGGACTTTCCCGGCCAAAACGGGATACTTCACAGGTATGCTACACATCTCGGCTTATAGAGCTCAACTGTGTGGTTCTGGAAGTAAAAAATCCCTTTTATTTCCTCCATAGGGGTTTTGATTATTAGCCAATTTGTTATGTGCAATACACTCGGGACTTTATCAGTTTTATTCTTTTATTTCGTCTCTCTTTATCGTCTTATTTTAAATATTTTCCTTGCAGTATACTTCTAGATCTCGCACTTTCCCATCATGCCTTTTCATTGTGCTCCCTGTTTCAGTGATGACTGGCAGTAAGAATGTGTATATATGTTTCGGTGGACTGTAGAAATTGAATAGAAATCGAAGCTGGTTGGCTCGGCTCCAGACTTAAAACTCTTTATTTCAGCATTTAATGAAACGTCGAGGGAGATATTGAACGGGGAAAAAACACTTCAGGAGCCAGAGTCTTTTAACCCACGTGGTGTATTCTCGTCGACCGTGCAACTGTGTGTTTTTTGGGTCGAAATTTCAACATTTTGACGTTCTTTTTCTACAACTTTTCTTGGCGTTTTTGTCGATTTTATTCAAATTTTTTGTCACATTCCTTCCAATTTGTTTTTCTCACCTTTTGGGTGTTTTTTTAATTGTGTTTTTTGTCGTTTTTATGTTTTTTTATTACGTTTTTTTTTTACTTTTTTCGTCACATTTTTTAACAAGTTTTTTTCACATTTTTTCACAAGTTCTTGTCACATTTTTGATCAAGTTTTTGTAACCTATGGTGATGTTTTTGATGTGTTTTTTTTTCTCTCACTTTTTCAAAGTTTAAAAAAAAAAAAATACACGTTATGTGGTCATAGTTCTGATAGAGAAAGATTTTATAAACGGGTCAGATTTGACCCAGGACAACAGGAGGGTTAAGAAAGTGGGCGGTCCCTGTTGAGCTCTATAGTTTTATAGTTCAGTGTCTAACCTGAGAAAATCACGTTGTGTGTTTCCGGCAACTAATCTCCTCTCCGGCTTTCTTCTTGTCATTTTTTTCTCTCCATTTCCTGCTCCCTGGTGTTTAGTGGTGTTTATGGGCAGTGAGAAATACCCAGCGGAGAACGGCTTCGACGCCTTCCTGAAGAAGCACGGCGGCAGCGACAACGCCTCCACCGACTGCGAGAGAACCATCTTCCAGTTCGACGTGCAGAGGAAGTATTTCAGAGAGGCGCTCGACAGGTGAGCCGCGCTTCGCTGCGCAAACTCTGTGACTTCATTTGAGGAGGGTTTCTATTATCAGTGGCGATTTTAGACCCTTTTTAGGGGGGCTCAAGCCAACTTTTAGTGCTTCAAGTTAGTTTGTTGTGTTAGTGACAGAGGACAAACAATTAAAGGTTCAAAGAAACCTGTCATTTTCTCAATATTTTGAATTTATTCTCAAATCTTTGAGAGGTTTGGTTCGGACCGTGGTCCGGGGGAGGTTTCACCTGTAATTTTGGTGTGTGTGTTTCAGTCCAAACTGAAAAGTCTGAAAGCCAACGTGACATCATGACTTTGCGTAAACATACACGCCCACTTTCTTAAGGCCGGTTACACACTGCACGCGGCGTGTCAGCCGCGTGGCGTGTCAGTTTATATTTCGGCTCCCATGTTAACAGGTTAGAGCTTACACACTGCCGGCGTGAGACGCGCGTCTCAGGCGCGGCTCGAGACGCGCCTGAGACGCATGCCTGCTAGAAATAGAACCGACGCCTATTTTTCACGCGAGACGCAAGCGTGTTGGAAGCGTTTCCAGGCAAAATAGAATAGGAAAATATGTTTATATGTCATTTAGACACGAATGCATATTAATAAATGACATCTTGATGTTTGAAAGTCCAGGTTTTGACATCAATGTAGATATAAATGTAATACAAAATTTCAGAGAAAATATTTTCAAATGTTGCACTGGTCATACAGAACGAAATATTCTGTAACATATTTTGCAGTCAATACTGCCGACGTTGTCTTGCTTTAATCAAATCAGTAGGCTCTATATAAGGGTAGTAGGATAGGCTACGATAACAACGTGAGTGACGGTCCAACATCAGATAGGCTGTATAGGCTCTTTACAGCTACACAGACAGCCCACTTACCCATTTTTCAGAGTTTGAATCTGTCGGCACTATGTCCCGAGATCAGCCCTCCCTGTACCTAGCAGCGGGAGCAGCGCCGCGTCAGACACGCTTCTGGTGTGTAGGACACAGAAAAATCCACGCAGCTGAGACGCAACAGAAACGCCACGCTCGCGAGACGCGTGCAGTGTGTAACCGGCCTAAGTCAAGTGGCGTGTTATCTGGATGCATTTTGAGCGTGTATGTCTACGCTGTATACAGCGGATGGCAGTCTGCAACATCACAGCGGAAACATACACGCCACTTTCTAAAGCCACGCGGCGTGTTATCGCAAGGCTACGGTTAAGTTTAGGAAACGTGACACGCGAGACCCGATCCCCGGTCTCCTAGGTGATAGTCCTGTGTTGTTTGACCCATCCTCCCCCCCCCCGACCAACCTCCCTACGCAGATTTTCGCCCTTTCATACTACTCGCTACGGCGTCAATTCACACGCAATCGCAAGGTAATGTAGGTCAATGGAGGCCAAAACGGCATTGATAAACACGCTAAAAAGCGAGTGTGCGTCTTGATAACACGCCAATAATGGCATACGATTTGGCGTGTCATACATGCGCCACTTCATGAGATCAGCCTGGTTTTGGATGACTTGTTGGTTGATAGTGTTGGGCTTTTCCAACCCTATTTCTTTTTTTTTAATTGGAAAAAAATGCCCCAAAAATAATACTAATAATAAAACAAGTTGGAAATACAACTGTGTCATTTGCCAGATTTTATTTTTCCATAAGTAATTTAAAAGATGCCACTGATTCTTCAGCTTTCTTCAGCAAAGGAGTTCAAGATCTGAGGGGTACAGACTGTAAATCAGGGCCCCTTTAGTCCTGATCCAGGACTTACAGTAGGAAGTAAGTCAATGGAGGCCAAACGGCGTTGATAAACACGCTAAAAAGCCAGTATGCATCTTGATAACACGCCAATAATGGCATACGATTTGGCGTGTCATACGTACGCCACTTCATGAGATCAGTCTGCGAAAGTTGGGACCAAGCGAGGCAGGTGTGAACGCCCCCTTAGTCTACGACTATATTCTGTTTCTGTCGGCTGGTGGTTTGTAGCCAGCAGCTAACCCTGAACGTTGTCAGACTTAGGGCTGTGCAATTAATCAAACTTTAACTGCAGTTACAATTTTGGCTCCTAAGGGTTACAAAAACAATTATTGTGCACATTACATTTCTCAAGTAAACTCTAACCAACATTTGTTTTCTGTTTTTTAACTTCAATAAATGTCACATCTTTCCAAAAAGTCAACGAGTAATAGTGTTCAATAATCCAGATTTCAATATTTATGAAAATAACCGTGATTATGATTATTTTCTCGTCATTTTCATGACATCATGACTGATCTGTCAGTGGCGCTGAACAGTTGTTTTTATTATTTCCTTTTGTTCCAGGTGGGCTCAGTTCTTCATCTGTCCTCTGATGATAGAAGACGCCATCGACAGAGAGGTGGAGGCTGTGGACAGCGGTGAGTGTTGGTGTGCTCAGACACTCTCAACATCACACACACACACACACACACACACACACACAGTCTCATACACACACAGTCTCATACACACACACACACACACACACACACACACACACACACACACACACACACACACACACAGTCTCATACACACACAGTCTCATACACACACACACACACACACACACACACACACACAGTCTCATACACATACACACACAGTCTCATACACACACACACACACACACACACACACACAGATAAACACACACACAGATAAACACACACACACACAGTCTCATACACACACACACACACACACACACACACACACACACACACACACACACACACACACACACACACACACACACACACACACACACACACACACAGTCTCATACACACACACACACACACAGTCTCTCACAGTCTCACACACACACACACACACAGTCTCATACACACACCCACACACACAGTCTCATCACACACACACACACACACACACACACACACACACACACACACACACAGATAAACACACACAGTCTCATACACACACACACACACACACACACGATAAACACACACACACACACACAGTCTCATACACACACACACACACACAGTCTCTCACAGTCTCTCTCACACACACACACACACACACACACACACACACACACACACACTCACAGATAAACACACACACACACACACACACAGTCTCATACACACAGACACACACACAGTCTCTCACAGTCTCTCACACACACACACACACACACACACACACACACACACACACACACACACACACACACACACACAGAGCATCAACATCTTAAAAACTGCACCAGTGCTTGTGTTGTTCTGCCCGATGCTTCCTCATGTTCTGGTCTGAGAGTTTTCAGCTCAAGTCACCGGTGATGTTACCGAGCATCGTGAATCTGTTAAAGGATGGTGGACATGAAGGGTTTTCTCTTCTATAATTCCCTCCAACCACTGGCAGATACAAGTGGCTTTCTCGCTACAGGTTTATTTTAAGCTTCTTTTCCAAATCCACTGTGAAAACTAAACACACAGTATAACGAGAAAACAAAGAGTCTTAGACACAGATATTATAATAACAATGGTCCAAAAAGATGTGAAGTTGATTGTTTCTTTATTGATAAACGCAACATTTTCTTGAGTGAGAACACCTAAAAATATGTCCACCTAAGTCTTCCACAAACCGAAAAAAAAACACTGAAATGTAAAATATAACAACAGGTTGAGATACAAAAGGAATTGCGATGCAATTTTTAAACGTCCTACGTAAGCGTAATCTACTTTATTTGCAGATATTTGTTTATATTTATTTATTTTGATGTGGGATTTATTATTTGAAATAATGCAGTTTCCGTGCCACTTTTGATCAGAGGACACTACTCTTGTTTTGCACTCTTTATATATGTAAATGAAGGAATATCTTTCAGTCATTTTTCTGCAGATTTTTCTGTTAAATAATCCTAAGGAAAATGTATCAACTTAAAGGTGCCCTGCCACACATATTTCATGACTTTGTGGTGATGTCTGAAGGTCTACCATGGACTCTGTAACCTTGGTTACCTTGTTTCAAGCCATTCTAGCGCGGTATAGAAAGCCTGCAGGAAGACTTCTGCCAGTTCTCATTAATATTCAACAAGCTAAGCTATTTGAATCTGATTGGCTAACAGCTAGCCAATGAGAGCCTGGCTGTCAGCATCCTTTACCCAGCCCAACTGGGCGAGCTCATGAATAGTAATGAGCTCAGGCAACATGATGTCAGACTGACCAGCTTTTGTGATTGGTCTGATTTCTCTGCTTATTTCTGTTCAGTGGCTAGAGCTGACAGAGGAGGTAGCAGTTCATTTTCACATTCACCACATAACACAAACACATATGGACCTGACCTATTTCAAAAAATGCAAGTAGAAATGGTTTTGTGTGGCAGGGCACCTTTTAAAATCCTGAGTGGTATCGTGCGTTGAGTGTATTGTTACATCCCTGCAAGTCACACAATTTTTATTAATTGTCTTCTTCCGTGGCTTTTCTTCTCATTTCCTGTTCAGAGTACCAGTTGGCGAGGCCGTCTGACTCTCATCGTAAAGAGATGCTGTTTGGGAGTTTGGCTAAACCTGGACACCCTATGGGCAAATTCTGCTGGGGTAAGAACACCACACACACATATACATATACATACATGCCGGTCCTGCTATTCTCTTAAAGAGATCGACCAACACACAAGTATAAACTTAAAGGAACATGCCGACTTATTGGGAATTTAGCTTATTCACCGTAACCCCCAGAGTTAGACAAGTCCATACATACCCTTCTCATCTCAGTGCGTGCTGTAACGCTGTCTGACGGCTCCAGCAGCATCAGGCCAGCACAGAACATGCAGGTGAATGGTTCCAGTAATCCTACTGCTCCCAATAAGTGACAAAATAACGCCAACATGTTCCTATTTACATGTTGTGATTTATAGAGTCACAGCGTGTACAAAAAACAACGTAACATGAGACACAGCCGTCTTCTAACTGTAAACAAACCGGGAACTATATTCTCAGGTGGAAGAATATAGTACTTGGGCGGAGTGATATACTCGCAGCAAGCCCTGTCTGAGAATATAGTTCCCGGTTTGTTTACTGTTAGAAGACGGCTGTGTCTCATGTTACGTTGTTTTTTGTACACGCTGTGACTCTACAAATCACAACATGTAAATAGGAACATGTTGGAGTTATTTTGTCACTTTTGTCACAATTCGGAGCAGTAGGCTAGTTGGAACCAGTTACCTGCAGGATCTGTGCTAGGCTAAGCTAATGCTGGAGCCGTCAGACAGCGTTACAGCACGCACGGAGATGAGAAGAGTATGTATGAACTTGTCTAACTCTGGGGGTTACGGTGAATAAGCTAAATTCACAATAAGTCGGCGTGTTCCTTTAAGGCCACCTGGCTAGGCTACGGAGAAAGCAAACAGCAGCAGTGTGTCCCACTTCACATATCTACCTTTTATATATATATATATTACACTTATGTACTTTTAACTTTTAACTGAACTGTTGTTAAATTAAAGACAAAATTCAGCTTTAAATGGTCTTGAGTACAAATACTTAAACTGTCGTGCTCTTCTTCCAACTGTTTTCTGATTTACTTATTATTACTTTGCCACTTTTTCCAGTCATTAAATCGTCACATTTTTGTATTTAACCGGGTATTAACCATGTGTTTCCTGTGTTTCCTGTTCAGGTAACGCTCAGACATTAAAGCACGAGCCCAGAGAGAAGCAGATCAACACCTACCAGCGGCTCCGAGACTTCTGGAAGAGATACTACTCGGCTCATTACATGACCCTTGCCGTTCAGTCCAAAGGTAACAATTCACTCTCTTCTCTCTCCTTTCCTCTCTTCTCTTCTCTCTCCTTTCCTCTCCTCTCTACTTTCCTCTCTTCTGTTCTCTCTCCTTTCCTCTCTTCCTCCTTTCCTCTCTTCTCTCCTTTCCTCTCCTCTTCTGGAAGAGATAGTACTCGGCTCGTTACATGACGCTGGCCGTTCAGTCCAAAGGTAACAAACTGTCCAGAGACCAGCTCAGAGAGGTCTGTCAGCAGGGCTCTCCTCTCTCCTTTCCTCTCCTCTCTCCTTTCCTCTCCTCTCTCCTTTCCTCTCTTCCTCCTTTCCTCTCCTCTCTCCTTTCCTCTCTTCTCTCCTTTTCCTCTCTTCTCTCCTTTCCTTTTCTCATTACATGACGCTGGCCGTTCAGTCCAAAGGTAACAAACTCTCCAGAGACCAGCTCAGAGAGGTCTGTCAGGGTCTCTCCTCTCCTCCCTCCTTTCCTCTCTTCTCTCCTTTCCTCTCCTTTCCTTTCTTCTCTCCTTTCCTCTCTTTTCCTTCCCTCTCCTCTTGTTTCCTCTCCTGTTTCCTCTGTTCTCTCATTTCCTCCACTCTCTTTTTCTTTCTTCTCTCCCTCTCCTTCTGTTTTCGCTCCTCTTTTCATTTCCTCTCCTCTTTTCTCTCTTCTCTTGTTTACTCTGCTCTCCTGTTTCCTCTCCTCTTCTCTTGTTTCCTCCTCTGTTTCTTCTCTCTTTCCTCGTCTCCTCTCTTCTTCTCTTGTTTCCTCTTCTTCTGACACTGTGTTTGTTGTGTAGAGACTCTGGACACTCTGGAGGAATGGGTGAGAGAGATCTTCACCAAAGTTCCCAACAAGTAAGTGTGCTACTTATATATTGTGTGTGTGTGTATATATATATATATATATATATATATATTACTTAAAGAAAAAAAGATCATACACATGCATTAGACTGGCAATATGTAAAACAAAAAACGTTCCCTAAACATCTATAATGAACAGTAACATATTTGCTCAAATACGAAGCAGCTTTGTAACATAACCCAGAATCGCTTTAGCACTTACATCTGTGTGTGATAGATAGATAGATAGATAGATAGATAGATAGATAGATAGATAGATAGATAAATAGATATAGATATATTAGTGTTGTTTATTATAAACTATAATTACATTTTTTTTTAAACAGCCTACACTGTCGACATGTAGTGTGTGTGTGTGTGCGTGTGTGTGGTGTGTGTACTGTACCTTGTTTGTAGTGTGTGTGTGTTGTGTGTGTTATGTGCTAATGATGATCAGTACATATAATGATAATCACACAAAGAGTTAAATGAATGAAAACAGGTTTGTGTGTAACTTTTATTTCTGTTTGTTTTCAGCGGAGAACCTCGAGCCGACTTCTCTCACCTCCTGCAGCCGTTTGACACACCAGCCTTCAACAAACTCTACAGAGGTCAGCCAGTAGTAGTAGTAGTAGTAGTAGTAGTAGTAGTAGTAGTAGTAGTAGTAGTAGTAGTAGTAGTAGTAGTAGTAGTATTAAGGCTGATTTATGCTTCTGCGTCAAATCGACAGCGTACCCCCGCAGACCCCTCTGCGTCACTGCAAACCCCCCTCCGAGCCCTCTTTTACCTTTTGCGTGAAGGACTGTGATTGGTCAACTGGACGATATATCGATATAAAAAATATATCGATATATTTTTAAATGAGATATGGAATTAGACCATATCGCATATATCGATATAGTTCAAATTTGATCCTTGCTGCAAGCAAGCTGCTGACTCCTTTTGGATTGGCCTCTTTTATTTTATAGGCTTTTTATTTAAGATATTTTGTTATTTAAATGTGCACCTTATGGAGCTTTGATTTCAATAAAGGTACTCCTGTTGTTATACAGTATTTATGTTATACAGTTTACATTTTATTGTTATTTGAACAGCTGAGCATTTAATCATGAACCAGGTGAAGAAACCTGTTTATTATTTATTCATACATTTTTGTAACTGTTCACTGAAATAGCCGGTTTCTATGAAACTACATGTGACATGTCATATTTGGCTTTGACTGAACATTTGCTCTCAATTTGCGGAAAAAATATCGGGATATATATCGTATATCGATATTCAGCCAAAATATATCTGGATATGACTTTTGGTCCATATCGCCCAGCCCTAATAGTCGGTGTTTCCAGCAGCCTGCTGTGGGGAGTAGCAACATGCTAGTTCACTGACATCAGCTCTATCTGCAAATAAACTCAGACATATTTTGGTTACAATGACAATTACACACACACACACACTTTGACGGGGTTATCTGTTAGTAAAGTGCCTATATGTCAGTAATGTTTTGAAATTAGCACTTCGCCAGCAAGCGGTACTTTGTGGGCAGTTGTGCTGAAGTTAGCTTTGCTAACACGACATAAACTGGCTGGCAGACACCTCGCAAATAACCTCAGACTTATTTTCTGGTTACAGTAACTGGGTCAATCATGGACTTTACTGGGTCTATTTCTCGATACTTTTTTACAAAATCTAAGCAAGAAAAGGCCAAACAAATAAGATAATATTTTAGCACGAAGGTCTACGGGGATTTGCCATTCTGAGTAGCGTTTTGGTGCTGAGCGACACAGACACAGGCGACACCACCTAGCCTTATGGCGGTGAAATGCCGCGCGATGCAAAGCAACCCTGACGCAGAACTCTGAAATGGTCACAACGCCGTAGGACCAACGATGTAGCTACGGCGTGGAGTTGACGCAGAAGCATAGAACAGCCTTTACTCTTAGAAAAAGAATCCTATAACCCTCGGTTTATGCAGGATGGCTCTCCATCCGTGTCTTTATCTGGCCCTTTTCTATAACTGATGGACAAACATGCTAACACGTCCCAGTTAGAGAGGAAATGCCCTAAACATATTCTTTGTAAATCTTTACAATTATTCCCCTAAAAGAACCAACAGGGTTCATACGCATTTTAACCAATCGTGAGCTTAGAATTATAAGGTTCTATCTCCACTTTTGGCCGAAATTGAGTTTTTGACATAATCTGATCCCTTAGGTGTTTATTAATGCCTGTGTGGTGTTATTTTTGTAAAAAAATATTTTATTAGTTAGTTATTAATAAAATAAAAAGGTTCCATCTCACAAAATAGCTGGAATGTAAAAACTTTGATGCTCAATATCTCAGAACTACCCTAAACGGAGATAGAACCTTATAATTCTAAGCACACGCAATACTTTTACATGACTTTTTGGAAAATTTCCATGACTATGTGTTCCGGAAAATGTCAGTCGACATTATACAATAAGAATACAAATCAGTGTTATAGTTGACCCTCAGAGGTTTAACTATAAAATGAATGATAATGTCTGTGGTTCATAGTGGGGTTCATCATATCGCTCCCCGAATACAACGCTGAGGTTAAGAAGACCTGAAAATACATTTATTAATCACATATTATTATGCTGTGTTAAAATAAATTCCATGGCTTTTCCAAAACTTTCTGGGTCTTTTTATGTTTCCAAAAACCTTTCCAGGGCTGGAATTTGCATTTTTCAAATTCCATAACTTTTCCAGGTTTTTTCAAAACGTATGAAACCCTGAACCAAGCAGGCCTGCCTTGTTGCACCGTTCAAATCTTCTTCCAATTTTCAGCGTGTGGCTCGCTAGCTCGATGGTTGTCGTTCTTTTTGAGAACAGCAACACACACAGAGAGTTTATGGTGAGGGGTAAAGCCTGACATCTGCGCTGGATGTCAGGCTTTATCCTGGAAATGCACCTCCGTTGCACCAGACTGCATCTAACGTCTAACACTACATACTAATATGTTAACGTGTGTGTTGCAGTTGTCCCTGTGAGGAAGGTTCACGCTCTGACCATCAGCTGGGCCGTACCGCCACAGGTGAAGCACTACCGGTGAGTGGGACTCCAACACCACTTTAAAACTCTGCACCAATGACAAATGTATAAAAAAAATATGCCTGAAGCTGGATTAAAGGGTAACTTTTGTTCTTTTCAACCTGGACCCTATTTTCCTTTGTTTTTGTGTCTAAGTGACTGATGGGAACAACAATCTGTGACATTGTAAACAGTATTAAGCGAGATCGCTGCAGTCAGCAGCTATGGAATGCCGTTTTATTCACAATTAAATAAATGAATAAATACATAAATAAATGTATAAATATATAAATAAATAAATAAATAAATAAATAAATAAATAAATAAATAAATACATAATGAAATAAATAAATGAGGCAATAAATACATAAATAATTAAATAAATAATTATTTCATAGTACTTTTATTTCATTAGTCCATATTTATTTATTTCAAGAGACTTTTATTTATTTATTTCAAGAGACTTTTATTTATTTATTTATTTATTTCAAGAGACTTTTATTTATTTATTTATTTCAAGAGACTTTTATTTATTTATTTATTTCAAGAGACTTTTATTTATTTATTTATTTCAAGAGACTTTTATTTTCCTAATGCCACATTTATTTATTTCCCTCTCTATTTATTTCCAGTTCTTATATGCAAATCAGGGGGCGTGGCTATCTCTCACATTCAGAACAAGGTGAATGGGACTTCTTTGGCAGACCGACAGCAGAACAATTTTTGCCGTCTTATTCATCGCTAAATTCACTTCTGACAACGTTTTAGGCGACAAATTAACTTTTTAGATTTCGAATATAGGCAGTCTTGCGAAAATCGTTGCTAAATTGACAATTTGCTTCAAAGTTTTCGGAGTTGAGAAGCTCCATAAAGTAACGAGACAACCAGCAGCGCCTGCCCCGGCCGCTGGCTCGTCGCTCGGACAATCTCGCTCGGACACCCCGCTGTAGGCTGGAGGACCGGTCACACACACACACACACACACACACACACACACACACACACACACACACACACACACACACACCGCTGTAGGCTGGAGGACCGGTCACACACAAACACACACGCACACACACACACACACACCGCTGTAGGCTGGAGGTCTCTCAGACCTCTCTCGTAAATAAGAGGCTTTTATTTTGCCGCTGACCGATCGTTTGTTTAAATATCACAACACATGTCCATCATAAGTTTAATGGGAACCTGGGGTTAACTGTCTTTTCGGACACACACGCCACACACACACACACACACACACACACCGAGCCACAGCGCAGCACGAGAGACTGGGTCACAGCAGTAAAATCAGCCCACTTCGTAGCCACTTACCTCACCAAGGCACGAATCAGCCGTTTCTCCTAGTGGACCCTCTGCCCTGTTTCTGATGTAGGCCTATCGTACATCCCGCACAAACACAATAGTTCACCTTTTTTGCTAGGTCTCCAATATTTAACTGCTAGCCTATCCCGTGGTTAGACTAACGGTAACTCTAGTCTTTGTGGAAGGGAGGGGGAGTGCTTAAAACCACTGTAAAAAGTTCCAACTTTTCATATTATATTCAGCAATTTGTTATAAAAAGCCATACAAAACTATGGTGGGCGCATCTAATCTTTATGTTTAATAAGCACATTGCTTAACTTCATGAAAAATGTGACCTGCAATTTACACTTTGACAACGCCTCAGCTGTCGTGTCAACCGCAGTGGACAGAGTACCACGAGCTGCCTGTTGTGGTGCTCCTTCAGGTCAGCGATAGTTGGTGGTCTAAATTAAGCAATGTGCTTATTAAACATAAAGATTAGGGTTAGGGTTAGAAAGACGGCTGGCCAGCGAGGTTGTCAGGTGCTTGTTGAGTTTAACTCCGAAAAGACAGTTAACCCCAGGTTCCCGTTAATCTTATGATGGACATGTGTTGTGATATTTAAACAAACGATCTGTCAATGGCGAAATAAAAGCCTCTTATTTACCTCCAGCCTACAGCTGTGTGTGTGTGTGTGTGTGTGTGTGTGTGTGTGTGTGTGTGTGTGTGTGTGTGTGTGTGTGTGTGTGTGTGTGTGTGTGTGTGTGTGTGTGTGTGTGTGTGTGTGTGTGTGTGACCGGTCCTCCAGCCAAGGGCGTAAATCTGATCTAACAGTAGGGGGGGACAATAAACATAAAATTTCTGAAGAGCAATTTTTGAAGGGGACACAAATAATACAGCCACAATTATACTCGTAGAAGACATGCGTACACAGAGGAAAGCCTTAATACTATCATTAGTGTAGCATGGAGACTGTACCATTATCCTTCTTTTTATTAGTGTAGCATGGAGACTGTACCATTATCCTTCTTTTCATTAGTGTAGCATGGAGACTGTACCATTATCCTTCTTTTCATTAGTGTAGCATGGAGACTGTACCATTATCCTTCTTATCATTAGTGTAGCATGGAGACTGTACCATTATCCTTCTTTATCATTAGTGTAGCATGGAGACTGTACCATTATCCTTCTTTTCATTAGTGTAGCATGGAGACTGTACCATTATCCTTCTTATCATTAGTGTAGCATGGAGACTGTACCATTATCCTTCTTTTCATTAGTGTAGCATGGAGACTGTACCATTATCCTTCTTTTCATTAGTGTAGCATGGAGACTGTACCATTATCCTTCTTTTCATTAGTGTAGCATGGAGACTGTACCATTATCCTTCTTTTCATTAGTGTAGCATGGAGACTGTACCATTATCCTTCTTTTCATTAGTGTAGCATGGAGACTGTACCATTATCCTTCTTATCATTAGTGTAGCATGGAGACTGTACCATTATCCTTCTTATCATTAGTGTAGCATGGAGACTGTACCATTATCCTTCTTATCATTAGTGTAGCATGGAGACTGTACCATTATCCTTCTTTTCATTAGTGTAGCATGGAGACTGTACCATTATCCTTCTTTTCATTAGTGTAGCATGGAGACTGTACCATTATCCTTCTTTTTCATTAGTGTAGCATGGAGACTGTACCATTATCCTTCTTTTCATTAGTGTAGCATGGAGACTGTACCATTATCCTTCTTTTCATTAGTGTAGCATGGAGACTGTACCATTATCCTTCTTATCATTAGTGTAGCATGGAGACTGTACCATTATCCTTCTTTTCATTAGTGTAGCATGGAGACTGTACCATTATCCTTCTTATCATTAGTGTAGCATGGAGACTGTACCATTATCCTTCTTTTCATTAGTGTAGCATGGAGACTGTACCATTATCCTTCTTTTCATTAGTGTAGCATGGAGACTGTACCATTATCCTTCTTTTCATTAGTGTAGCATGGAGACTGTACCATTATCCTTCTTATCATTAGTGTAGCATGGAGACTGTACCATTATCCTTCTTTTCATTAGTGTAGCATGGAGACTGTACCATTATCCTTCTTATCATTAGTGTAGCATGGAGACTGTACCATTATCCTTCTTTTCAGTGTTTCTTGTGATTCAATAAAAAAGATCTTGCGTCCCTCCACATAAATATTAGGTTATGTCTGGGACAGAGGATATATACTTAACTGATCAGCCACTTAATTTCATATTGAGCAAAAAACAACTGTAGATCTCCAAAATTAACCCTAATATAAGTTCACACACATAACGTAAGGCTTATCGCCGTGGTAACGTTAGTTGTAGTGAGTGCATTTCTATCCAACAAGCTAGGTAACGTTACACTATATTACACTAACATAGCGAACTTTTTTTGTCATGACTAATTCATTAACTACTCAGCATCATTTCTATATGAGAAAAGAAAACCTTAATCTGATGTTTAATGTGAATAAGACAGCTTTGAACCGTCTACTTACTACATTCCTGTCACTACCGATGTGACTAAAGCACGCAGTGGACCAAACCACTCTGAGGCAAAGGAGGGGGGACTCAAAATGTTTCTAAACTTAAAAAGCACTTTTTGGGGTTTGTATTGTTTTACTGCCTACACAGATATTTAAGTGTACATCATTATGTTATTTACAATACTCAGCATTGTTTTAATGATATTTCTAAGGGGGGACAACCCTTAGATGGGGGGGGTCGTGACCCCCCCGACCCCCCTGGGATTTACGCCCTTGCCTCCAGCCTACAGCGGGGTGTCCGAGCGAGATTGTCCGAGCGACGAGCCAGCGGCCGGGGCAGGCGCTGCTGGTTGTCTCGTTACTTTATGGAGCTTCTCAACTCCGAAAACTTTGAAGCAAATTGTCAATTTAGCAACGATTTTCGCAAGACTGCCTATATTCGAAATCTAAAAAGTTAATTTGTCGCCTAAAACGTTGTCAGAAGTGAATTTAGTGATGAATAAGACGGCGAAAATTGGTAAAATTGTCCTGCTGTCGGTCTGCCAAAGAAGTCCCATTCACCTTGTTCTGAATGTGAGAGATAGCCACGCCCCCTGATTTGCATATAAGAAGTGGAAATAAATAGAGAGGGAAATAAATTAATGTGGCATTAGGAAAATAAAAGTCTCTTGAAATAAATAAATAAATAAATAAATAAAAAGTCTCTTGAAATAAATAAATAAATAAATAAATAAAAGTCTCTTGAAATAAATAAATAAATAAATAAATAAAAGTCTCTTGAAATAAATAAATAAAAGTCTCTTGAAATAAATGAATAAATAAATAAATAAAAGTCTCTTGAAATAAATAAATAAAAGTCTCTTGAAATAAATAAATAATAAAAGTCTCTTGAAATAAATAAATAAAAGTCTCTTGAAATAAAAGTACCATGAAATAATTATTTATTTAATTATTTATGTATCTATTGCCTCATTTATTTATTTCATTATGTATTTATTTATGTATTTATTTATTTATATATTTATTCATTTATTTATGTATTTATTCATTTATTTAATTGTGAATAAAACGGCATTCCATAAGCAGCGGCAAAACAAGCTGAATTGTAACCTTAACGGGCAATTGCACATCTTCAATTTCAGTTTGTGTGTTTTGTTGTTGTCAGGGTGAAGCCTCTTCACTACATCTCCTGGCTGATTGGACACGAAGGCACCGGCAGCATCTTGTCTCTGCTCAGGAAGAAGTGAGTCGCCGAGAAATTAACTGACAGTAAATGTTAAATAAGTGCACGGGACTCAGCGTGTGCGTTTGTGCGCGTGTGTTCCTCTGTGTGTGTGTTTGTGTGTGTGTGTGTGTGTGTATCTGTTCCTGTGTGTGTCTGTGCCTGTACCTGTGTGTCTGTTCCTGTATGTGTTTGTGTGTGTCTGTGTGTGTGTTTGTTTTTGTGCCTGTGTGTGTGTGTGTCTGTGTCTGTGCCTGTGTGTGTGTGTGTGTGTGTGTGTGTGTGTGTGTGTGTGTGTGTGTGTGTGTGTGTGTGTGTGTGCGTGTGCGTGTGCGTGTGTGTGTTTTCAGGTGCTGGGCTCTGGCTCTGTTCGGAGGAAACAGTGAGACAGGTTTCGACCAGAACACCACCTACTCCATCTTCTCCATCTCCATCACCCTCACCAACCAGGGCTACCAGAACTTCTACCAGGTTAACACGCACATGTCTGTCTTTCTCTCAGCGTGTGATTGGACAGAATTTTCACTGCTTGCTCACGGAGGTGTTTGTCCCCTCTGCTCAAAGCTGCTCCCCTCAAATCCTTCACCAAAAAAAAGAAAAGCTTCGTAAATATTTACCAGATAATCAGCTAAAAGTCTGCCAGATGACAGGCATGTACTGTGCTGCAGTAACCCCTAAATTTCACCAGGCACACACTGCACCCAGTCATATTACATAAGTATGGTGTCCCAATGGCCCTGTGGCCTCATATCTGTAAGGGTTTTTCCTCTGGGTGCTCCGGTTTCACCCTCTACTTAACAGTCCTTCCAGAAAAATGCAGAGTGTTTTTGTGATTGTTGCGGGCAAAAATACTTGAATGTGTGGCACGTTTTCTTAAAAAAATGTGATTGAATATGCAGGATATTTATGCAATTTTTATGCGATGAAATTGCGGGAACTCGCATAAACTGCGGTTTTAGAACGTCAACAAGAAGTGCCGTCACCCAACATCTCTTAGAGCACCTTTTAAGATTATTTTTGGGCATTTTGGCCTTTAATGGATAGGACAGTTGCAGACAGGAAAGTGCGGAGAGAGAGAGAGAGAGAGGAGGAAGACATGCAGCACAGGGCCAGAGGTCGGAGTCGAACCCTTGGAAGTGCTCGAATCAGGCAGGAAAATCGCACCGCTGCTGTTGGTCCCGGTGTGGGATGACGCATGGCGGACGACGAAACAAAACCGGAAGGTGCAGCATCCGTGCACGGGGGAATTTCGGTTTCCCAGTTACTGTTTTCCGTCAGATGGTTTATAGATCTCGATGTTTCTGACCGCAGCTTCTTCTACCAAAGAAAGAGAGAAAGAAACGAGAGGGAGGGACGGAGGAAACTCCCTCTCAAAATATTTGACTTTTTTTCTCAAAATATTTGACTTTTTTTCTCAAAATATTTGACTTTTTTTCTCAAAATATTAGAATTTTTTTCTCAAAATATTTGACTTTTTTTTCTCAAAATATTTGACTTTTTTTCTCAAAATATTTTTCTCAAAATATTAAAATTTTTTCTCAAAATATTTGACTTTTTTTCTCAAAATATTTGACTTTTTTTCTCAAAATGTTTGAATTTTTTCTCAAAATATTTGACTTTTTTTCTCAAAATATTTGACTTTTTTTCTCAAAATATTTGACTTTTTTTCTCAAAATGTTTGAATTTTTTCTCAAAAAATTTCTTTTCTTCTTCTTTTGTTCTCAATATAGTCAACTTACAGGGTTTCATACGTTTTGAAAAAAACCTGGAAAAGTTATGGAATTTGAAAAATGCAAATTCCAGGCCTGGAAAAGTTTTTGGAAACATAAAAAGACCCAGAAAGTTTTGGAAAAGTCATGGAATATATTACCACGGCATAATAATATGTGATTAATAAATGTATTTTCACGTCTTCTTAACCTCAGCGTTGTATTCGTGGAGCGATATGATGAACCCCACTATGAACCACAGACATTATCATTCATTTTATAGTTAAACCTCTGAGGGTAAACTTTAACACAGATTAGTATTCTTATTGTATAATGTCGACTGACATTTTCAGGAACACATAGTCATGGAAAGTTGCCGAAAAGTCATGAAAAAGTATTGGATAAAATGCGTATGAACCCTGATAGATCTCGACGTTTCCGACTGCAGCTTCATTTCCCAAAGAGAGAGATAAAGAAACGAGACAGAGGAACGGAGGAAACAGTCAAAATATTTGACTTTTTTTCTCAAAATATGTGACTTTTTTTTTTTTTTTCTCCTTTTGTTCTGAATATATTCAACTTAGTTGTAAATCTTTTTTACTAAATTACTTTTTTTTTCGTCTCTGTGCAGGTCGTCCATTTAGTGTTCCAGTACCTGAAGATGCTCCAGACTCTCGGCCCGCAGCAGAGGTCAGGCTCCGCACAAACACATTTATTCTGGGTACCATGAGGCACCGCTGCAGTAACAACCTTTCTCTCATTCTGCTGTACAAGCACACATGTAAAATATGATCCCTAAACCTGAAAAAAAAATACTTAAAATCCTCATTTACATGAACATTAGGATTCGAAAAGTAATTATAAAAGCCAACAATAACCTTTTATAATGTGCATATAAACACACTGATATTTGTACATTTATGTCCTTGTTTGTTCCTCAGTGTCTTGTAGCGCTATAAAGTTTTGTATTTCAGCAAACTTCTTCGTTCTTTTCCAGGATCTATGAGGAAATTCAGAAGATCGAAGCCAACGAGTTCCACTATCAGGAGCAGGTACTGCAGCTCAGACACAGCGCGCAAAAAACACATCCATAACCCTTTAAACTCAGCAATAGAAAGTCTCCGCCAGCGCCTACTTTGGTGTTTTCTCTCTCGGGTTATTGTGATGTCATTTCCTGGAGTATCTTCAAATGTTTTCATATCCCTAAAATCAGTACAACCTAAGCCAAAGGGTAATGTAAGTCAATAAACCATAATCAGTATTAAAAGTATTGAATTTGTGTCATAAATTTAAAAAACAATTCAAATAAATGGGTTTTTCATCAAATTTGACAAAATAGTGCGCCCGGATAGCTCAGTTGGTAGAGTGGGCGCCCGTGGGGTCTCTCTCTCTCTCTCTCTCTCTCTCTCTCTCTCTCTCTCTCTCTCTCTCTCTCTCTCTCTCCCTCCCTCTCCTCTTTCATGTCTTCAGCTGTCTGCAGGATATCCGCTCTCTCTAACGGTTACAGTGTTTACAGCTAAATGACAACACAGTCAGTCAGGTGATTAACAATCAGATGATGATGTTGTTGTGTGAAAATTAATCAGCTTCTTCTCTGTGATGATGCAATTTGCAAGGAAACAATTCAACGGCTGTTAGAGCTCCCATAATCATCATAATGACAGGGATAGAAATAATAGTTTAAATTAAATTACATCCTTCAGATACAAACACAAAACTGGTTTTAACCAAATGATCATTGATAATCAGCGCCACGCTCAATCTGTGGACGCGTTATGTCTCCGAAGGGTTTACGCAGATTTTAAACAAATTAAATTAAAATTGTGTGTGTGACACTGTGTATGTATGTGTGTGAGACTGTGTGTGTGTGTGTATGTGAGACTGTGTGTGTGTGTGTGTGTGTGTGTGTGAGAGAGTGTGTGTGTGTGTGTGAGACTGTGTGTGTGTATGTGTGTGTGTGTGTGTGTGAGAGACTGTGTATGTGAGAGACTGTGTGTGAGACTGTGAAAGACTCTGTGTGTGTGTGTGTATGTGAGAGTGTGTGTTTGTGTGTGTGAGACTGTGAGAGAGTGTGTGTGTGAGAGACTCTGTGTGTGTGTATGTGAGACTGTGTGTGTGTGTGTGTGTGTGTGTGTGTGTGTGTGTGTGTGTGTGTGTGTGTGTGTGTGTGTGTGTGTGTGTGTGTTTGAGAGAGAGTGTGTGTGAGTGTGTGTTCTTCTGGATCACTGCAAAAAAACTGTACAAAACAATAAATGTTCAATCTGTTTGGGTCTGCTAATAATCAAGCGTGTGTGCAGCATGCTCTCTCCTGTATATTTTAAAGTTAGAAATTGTTTAAAAATGTTAACAATTAAAAAAATTGACAGGTGTTACAAATGAGCTTAGACTATAAATGCTACATACTTGTCTCTATACCAACATTGAACAAACATGAGACCATTAATGTGTGTAAATATGTGATTTAAGACATGTTGTCTCTGGGTTTGACAGACGGATCCCATCGAGTTTGTGGAGAACATCTGTGAGAACATGCAGCTGTTCCCCAAAGAGGACTTCCTGACCGGAGACCAGCTCATGTTTGAGTTTGACCCGCAGGTATCAAGACCGAAATACCTGATCCAGAGTCAGTCTGAGGCTTAATCCACACGTACACATGTACTTTTATATCAGAAAAACCTAACCCATCCACACATGCACCGTTTAGGAAAGTCACGGCCCACATTGGCTCACTGACGCTGACGAGATTTACTCCTTAAAGCGTAAAAATGCCAAAATGCAACCTAGGATCTTTTTGTGAATGGACCCGAGTCAAACTTTTGTTTAAACGCATATTTATGACGGAAACTCCACTTTTAAGATTGACCGTATTCTCGTTTTTAGGTCAAATAGCCTTTTGAATGGGAGTGCTAGGGGCACTGCTATGATAGCATCAAAATCACTATTTTTAAAACACTGAAAACACTGAAACTTTGCTCCAAGTATCACCAGGGGCTCTACACATGAACTCCACAACTCACTTTAGCAGTTGGTTTTTCCAGTCGCTGCCATTTTGGTGTTTCCAGAAACACATTTCAGTGAACTATTTTCGTAAAATAAGAGACGGTTTCCAAACGAGCCGCCGTGTTGGTCCATTTTGAAATCAGTGAAGCGTTCGTCCAATCAGGTGCAGCCATGGCGGTTATAGGAGGGTGTAAGCCTGATTTCTTTGCCTGTCATTGGTCACTGACCATTGGTCAGGAACTATATAGATAACTGCTACAGGAGAGAACATCAAGAGTCCAATGCCATTTTATTCAGGAGTCCATGACATGTACTACTAGTGTCTGTTGTAATGTATTATTATATTGAGTAAAGTGTGTGTGTGTGTGTGTGTTTAATGCGTGTTGTGTTCAGGTGATCAGCGCTGCTCTGTCGCCACTGACTCCCGACAGAGCTAACCTGCTGCTGCTCTCACCGGAGAACGAAGGTCACTGTCCACTCAGAGAGAAGTGGTTCGGTACCTGCTACAGTGAGGAGGGTATGAGACACGCACGCATGCACACACACTCATACACACAGACTCTTTCACAAACACACACACACACACACACTCAGACTCTCTCTCTCACACACACATAGATGCACGCACACACACACACATATATTCAGACACAGACTCTCACACAGACTCAGACTCTCACACACACAGACTCTCACACACAAACACGCACACACACACGCGTGCACACACACACACACACACACACGCGTACACACACACACACACAGACTCTCACACACAAACACGCACACAGACTCAGACTCTCTCTCACACACACAGACTCTCACACACAAACACGCACACACACACGCGTGCACACACACACACACACACACACACACACACACACACACACACACAGAGACTCTCTCTCACACACACAGACTCTCTCTCACACACACACACACACACACATTCAGACTCTCTATCACACACACACACACACACAGACAACCAGACAGACAGACAGACAGACAGGCTCTCACGCACACACACACAGGTCATATTTTAATGAAAAATTTGTCTTAACTTCTAGTTAGCTTGTTAAATATGAATATTGTTCTAGTGTCTTCTTTCCTCTGGGACAGAGTTGTTGACAAAACAGGACATTTGAGGACGTCATCTTGGGCTTTTTGGGAAACACTGATCCACATTTTTCACCATTTTTGGACAATTTAGAGACCAAACAACTCATCCATTCATCCAGGAAATTATCCAAAGATTACTTGACTGAATATAATCGTTAGTTGCAGCTCTGATAAACATCAACACGTGTCCTTTTGAAGTGACCGTTGAAGTAACATAAAAGTCTAACTAACTAACTAACTATGATAAAACAGTAGTTATTTTAATCTTGGGGTGTGTTTGTTTCTTCTCGTCAGACATCCCGGAGGAGTGGAGTCAGCGCTGGACGGGCGACTTTGAACTCAACTCTGAACTCCACCTTCCTGCTGAGAACAGATTCATCGGTCCGTATGAACACGACTAAACATGACACTATACAACTAGGGATGCACCGAATCCAGATTTTTGGGGTTTCGGCCGAATACCGAATCCCCTGGTTGAGATTGTGCTGACTCCTCCTCCCATCCTCAGTCCATGAACCCAGTAGACACATGAATGAAGGAAACAGAGACTGTCCTTCCTTTGCCGTACCTGAAGTTGCTGCCTGGAGATTGCTTCATGCACAACTCGTATTCTTTCCGATGTTTCATACCAGATGTTGTAACAGCGGCCATGTTGTGTGTTGTTTAGGGCAGTGGTTCTCAAACTTTTTTCAATAATGTATCCCTTTGGAATTGTTTCTTTAAGCCAAGTACCCCCCTGACCAGCACTAATCATTTTCGGTAGAAAAAAAAAGTGTATACAAACAGGAACAGTACAGCGCTGTCAGCGATAGATTTACTAAACAACAGCCTTGTAATAAAAGAAAATTAATAATTAAATGCTAATGGGAAAAAGAGACAAAAACTTGGAAAAAGATGGTACAAAGAAGGAAGTAAGTAAGGCAAGAATAGGTCAAAATAGTATTAAAAAACTTCAAAAACAATGACATAAGAAGAAAAAAAGAGAAACTTGGTAAAAAGTAGAAGGGCAGGAAGGAAGGCAAGTTTAGGTCCAAAGAAAGCGACACAAATGTCACATTTTTGGTAGGAAAGAAAATTCTACATAAAGAGGAACAATGTTCTGGACAACAGCCTCGTTACTATTAAAGATTTAGTTAAATATCTCACGTACCCCCTGCAGTCCTCTAAAGTACCCCTAGGGGGACATTGACCCCCATTTGAGAAACACTGGTTTAGGGTCCTCGCCACCACCAGACCAATCAGCATTGAACAGATTGAACATGTAGCTGGACTTGAATGGCCTTCTTTTGACTGAAAGTGCTGCCAAACAACTTTTTCTGCTCACCAGATCCATGTCCACTTCCTCACAGCCTGCTGCATTGAACGCTCCCCCTACGTAAACACCTTCCCTCACCAGATCCATGTCCACTTCCTCACAGCCTGCTGCATTGAACGCTCCACCTACGTAAACACCTTCCCTCACCAGATCCATGTCCACTTCCTCACAGCCTGCTGCATTGAACGCTCCACCTACGTAAACACCTTCCCTCACCAGATCCATGTCCACTTCCTCACAGCCTGCTGCATTGAACGCTCCACCTACGTAAACACCTTCCCTCACCAGATCCATGTCCACTTTCTCACAGCCTACTGCATTGAACGCTCCACCTACGTAAACACCTTCCCTCACCAGATCCATGTCCACTTCCTCACAGCCTGCTGCATTGAACGCTCCACCTACGTAAACACCTTCCCTCACCAGATCCATGTCCACTTTCCTCACAGCCTGCTGCATTGAACGCTCCACCTACGTAAACACCTTCCCTCACCAGATCCATGTCCACTTTCTCACAGCCTGCTGCATTGAACGCTCCACCTACGTAAACACCTTCCCTCACCAGATCCATGTCCACTTCCTCACAGCCTGCTGCATTGAACGCTCCACCTACGTAAACACCTTCCCTCACCAGATCCATGTCCACTTTCTCACAGCCTGCTGCATTGAACGCTCCACCTACGTAAACACCTTCCCTCACCAGATCCATGTCCACTTTCTCACAGCCTGCTGCATTGAACGCTCCACCTACGTAAACACCTTCCCTCACCAGATCCATGTCCACTTTCTCACAGCCTGCTGCATTGAACGCTCCACCTACATAAACACCTTCCCTCACCAGATCCATGTCCACTTTCCTCACAGCCTGCTGCATTGAACGCTCCACCTACGTAAACACCTTCCCTCACCAGATCCATGTCCACTTCCTCACAGCCTGCTGCATTGAACGCTCCACCTACGTAAACACCTTCCCTCACCAGATCCATGTCCACTTTCTCACAGCCTACTGCATTGAACGCTCCACCTACGTAAACACCTTCCCTCACCAGATCCATGTCCACTTTCTAACAGCCTGTTGCATTGAACGCTCCACCTACGTCAACACCTTCCCTCACCAGATCCATGTCCACTTTCCTCACAGCCTGCTGCATTGAACGCTCCACCTACGTAAACACCTTCCCTCACCAGATCCATGTCCACTTTCTCACAGCCTGCTGCATTGAACGCTCCACCTACGTAAACACCTTCCCGTAATCAACGGCGCCGTCACTACGGCGACCAGCGTAGCACGCGTAGTGCAAGTGTAGGGTTTGGTTCCCTATGAAGAAGTTCTAAGGTTCAACAGAAACCAGAACCCCGTCAAAAAGCCCAATATTCAGCCGGATCTGAACCCAAATGCTGGATTCGGTGCATCCCTGGTTAAACGTAAA
>CM046795.1:36916020-36923520 GCA_025617405.1 Perca schrenkii
CGCATGCACACACGCACGCAGACACACACACACACAGAGACACAAACACACACACACTCACCTTTTCATATAACCAACATAATAATAATGACAATAAACTTTATTCATACTGCGATGTTACAGAGTGCTTGACATGGTTTGTGGTGGTTTTTGGGGCCTTTTCCTCCTAAAATAATACAAACAACTAGAGAATGCAATTTCTGAAGAAATTGCATTGTGAATGCTGTATGTTGAAAGGCTGACACTACACTGCTGATTGCTGACTTGAATTGTGTAAGAATAAGGTAAGGGCACTTGGAAAGCACAGATCTCCGCCAAGGCATGTCCATCTCACAATGTTAAAAAAAAGTCATAATTTTCCCACTCGGGAACTAAATTTTTCAGATTTTTCCAAGACCACATAAATGCAGCACATTAATATAAGGTCTATGGATGTAGTTGAATCTCTAGCTGCGTACTGCCTGAGGAAACAAAGACTCAGCTTGTTGTTTTTTCTCCTTCTCCTGCGTGTCTCTGCAGGGACGTCCGTCTGCAGATCCTGGAGCACAGTCGCTGGTCGGTCATTCAGAAGTACCGGGCCGTCACCAAGGGTCTGACCGTGGACGACCTCGTGGCGTTCGCCACCGGGCTGAAGGCGGAGCTGTTCGTCGAGGGGCTGGTGCAGGGAAACTTCACCAGCACGGTGAGACGCAGAAACACAGACGGAAAAACTCTTTTTATGTTGAGAATAGTTCAAAGAAATTACAGAAAATAAAAGTCTTTTCAGAGTCTTCTAGAGCACTGGTTCTCAAGCTTTTTAAAAATAAAATACCCCATTTGAATAGTGTTTTTAAAACAAGTACCCCCTAACCAGCCATGTAACTGAAAAACATGAAAAAAGGCAACAAAACCTTGGAAACTCAGTAGAAAGATAGGAAAGTAAGAGAAAGTAAGGCAAGAATAAGTGGAAAATAGTATCAAAAACTTAGAAAACAGAGACAAAAACTTCGTAAAAAGCGACAGACTTGTAAAAAAAAACACATTACAAAAGAAGGAAGACAAACTTCGAAAAAAGTGACAAAAACCTTGAAAAAGGCGGAATTGTTTTTTGAAAAAAGCAAAAAAAACTTCTACAAACTTGGACAAAAAGAAGACAGTAGAAAAAAAGGAAGGAAGGGAGGAAAAAAGAGGTCGAAAACAGTGACAAAAAGCGCCAAAAACTTACTTAAAGTGACAAACAGAAGAAAAAAAACACGTACCCCCTGCAGTCCTCCAGAGTACCCCTAGGGGGACACGTACCCCCTGCAGTCCTCCAGAGTACCCCTAGGGGGACACGTACCCCCTGTAGTCCTCTAGAGTACCCCTAGGGGGACACGTACCCCCATTTGAGAACCACTGGTCTAGTGTACGGTAGGTAGACAACTCCTCTTTCACCCAGTGGTGTTGAGTTCCTGTCGTTGTGTCTGAACGTGTCCCGTTGTAATCTCACGTTGTTTCCTCTGCAGGAGTCCAAAGAGTTTCTGCAGTATTTCATCGAGTGAGTTTCCTCTTTTATTTCTTTATTTCACTTTTAGTGTTTCTGGTGTTTTATTCAAAAGTCAGATCATCTGATGAGATGCTCACTCCTAAAGCCTCAATTAACCTTTTTATTTTATGTAGAAAAAAAAATCTAAAATCCTAAAGTTTTTCTAAATTGTCTCTCTCTATGCCTGTCTCTCTCTTTCTCTCTCTGTCTCTGTGTTTGACTCTCTGCCTGTCTCTCTCTCTCTCTGTCTCTCTCTGCCTGTCTCTCTCTTTCTCTCTCTGTCTCTGTGTTTGTCTCTCTGCCTGTCTGTCTGTCTCTATGCCTGCCTCTCTCTCTCTGTCTCTCTGTCTGTCTCTGCCTGTCTCTCTCTGTCTGTCTGTCCGTCTCTGCCTGTCTCTCTTTGTCTGTCTCTCTGTCTGTCTGCCTCTCTGCCTGTCTCTCTCTCTCTGTGTTTGTCTCTCTCTCTCTATCTCTCTCTCTGCCTGTCTCTCTCTCTCTCTCTGCCTGTTTGTCTCTCTCTCGCTCTCTCTGCCTGCCTGTTTGTTTGTCTGTCTCTCTCTCTCTTTCTCTTTATCTGCCTGCCTGTCTGCCTGCCTGTCTCTGTCTCTTTATCTGCCTGTCTGTCTGCCTCTCTCTCTCTCTCTGCCTGCCTGTTTGTTTGTCTGTCTCTCTCTCTCTTTCTCTTTATCTGCCTGCCTGTCTGCCTCTCTCTCTGCCTGTCTGTCTCTCTGCAGTAAGCTGCAGTTCCAGCCTCTGTCAGCAGAGGTCCCTGTGTTGTTCCGGGTGGTGGAGCTGCCTCACCAACACCATCTCTGTAAAGTCAAGTCTCTCAACAAAGGAGACGCCAACTCGGAGGTGACCGTCTACTACCAGGTAGGGCCGCCATGACGCCTCCTAACGCCCGAATACTTCCTCCCTCTATCGTCTTACCTCTCGGTCTGATGTGTCTGAATGTTTGTGTTGCAGTCGGGGCTGAAGAACCTCCGAGAACACGCTCTGATGGAGCTGATGGTGGTGAGTGTTTTCACACCAACACTAGCAACTAAACACCAAACCACCACCAATATAACACGTGTAACACCATAGACCAGGGGGCTCAAACTCAGTTTCCCAGAGGGCCACGCTGGAAAAAGAGAATCCCACCAAGGGCCAGACATGGAGAGTTTATTGACGTGCTTTTGTTACTGCATGTCATTTATTTTTTTAACATTTTGGTAGCTAGGGGTGGGCGATACTGGGAATTTTGGTATTGATCGATACCAAGTAAATACAGGGCTAGTATCGCCGATACCGATACTTTACTTGTAACGTTACGATCATTGAATAATTTTGTGCTTTTTGCCTTTAGTTAGTTGATTATGATTATGATTATGCTAAAACACAGGAAAAAGATTTTAGGCAAATCTAAATGTTTTTATTTACTAACTAGAACAATATAAAACAATGTAACCGTATAAAAATAATAAAATATAAAAAAATATAAATATAACAAAGTCAACAACACAACCAACAATACCTTCCATTATACACAGATATCTGTGAAAAATAAAGTCAGTTGTGCACAATAAGTAAACAAAATCCACAATGTATAAATATGAATATAACAATATAAAAAAAAAAAAAAAAAAATACACTGCACACAGACTTGGAGAGACGCTGTGCTCGCATGAACTCGGAGAGAAACTACAACAAAAGTATCGATCTCATCACGACAGTATCGATCCGATACCAATACTCATCTTGGTATCGATACTATCGATATTTAGATCGATACGCCCAGCCCTATTGGTAGATTTTTTCCTAATTTTTGTTGTTTATGTTCTGACTTATCTGTGGCTTTCTCAGACATTTGTCACCTTTTTGTAAATTTGTTGCTTTTTCCGACATTTTTGTTGACATGAAGCCCTACAAAAGTCACCAAAAGAGTTCCTTAGCCATCACAGAATTTAGAAAATTTTGTGCATTTAGAAAAACAATGATTTCTTTTAACAACAACCTGTTTCTCAGCCTGAATATTAAAACTCTCTCTCTGCTTCTGGGGGAATTTCTGAGTCTCCGAGTCGGCAAATCTGCCAAAATTCTGCTTTGAATGTCACGCAATTGCAGTTTAAAAAACACTTTCCTATGTTTTTGGTTTGCCGCATAACTAGGAAGGCCAAAATCTATTGTGAACCCAAATTGACTAAACTAAACTATATGAACAATACAAGCGCAATTAAAGACACAAGTTATGGGAATACGTGGGAAGTTAAAGTGAGAAGTTAGCAGTATATCAACCTTTTTATTATTTTTAAACAGTAAAACAAATACTTCATCTGTCATGTTGTCAATATTAAAAGAAAACAAGTCACAACTTCTGTTCTGTGTTTGGAAAAATGTGTGTATATCTATATGTCACATGTCTGTCGGTGGATGTGAGTCTGTTATGTTTGTAGTCCTTACTTTGCCTCGTCTCCGTCTCTCTTCAGATGCACATGGAGGAGCCGTGCTTCGACTTCCTCAGGACGAAGGAAACGCTCGGGTCAGTGTCAATCAGAACTCCAGTCCCTCCAGAAATACGTGATTATGCGATCGCATAATTCAATGCATAATCAGCCAATGTCCGCATATTGTACTATTGTTCTAATAAGCTGCACTTTCGCCGCATAAATTGCAGATTTCCGCGGCAAATATGCGCGGCTTGCATGATTTCATAATCCCCGCATTTTCATTTCAAGTCCCATAATACAGTACAGGCCAAAAGTTTGGACACACCTTCTCATTCAATGCGTTTCCTTTTTATTTTCATGACTATTTACATTGTAGATTCTCACTGAAGGCATCAAAACTATGAATGAACACATATGGAATTATGTACTTAACAAAAAAGTGTGAAATAACTGAAAACATGTCTTATATTTTAGATTCTTCAAAGTAGCCACCCTTTGCTTTTTTTTGATAACTCTGCAAACCCTTGGTGTTCTCTCAATGAGCTTCATGAGGTAGTCACCTGAAATGGTTTTACCTTCACAGGTGTGCTTTGTCAGGGTTCATTAGTGGAATTATTTCCCTTATTAATAAAAAAGCAAAGGGTGGCTACTTTGAAGAATCTAAAATATAAGACATGTTTTCAGTTATTTCACACTTTTTTGTTAAGTACATAATTCCATATGTGTTCATTCATAGTTTTGATGCCTTCAGTGAGAATCTACAATGTAAATAGTCATGAAAATAAAAAGGAAACGCATTGAATGAGAAGGTGTGCCCAAACTTTTGGGCTGTACTGTATATCTTAGCAGAAAGTTGAAAGATGTTGCGTTTACTTCACACAAGAGCAGCCATTTCTCATCGATCATCGAAAAGCAGGGTGTTCGCAATTTCATCGCATAAAATTGCATAAATATCATAGCATATTCCATCGCATTTTTTAAGAAAACGTGCCGCATAATCAAGGATTTTTGCCACGCAACAATCACAAAAAAACTCTTTTTTTATGAGGTTCTGGTTTCTGCTGAACCTTAGAATATTTTCCCAGGGAACCGAACCCTACGCTTGCACTACGGCGCGCTACGCTGGTCGCCCTAACGACGGCGCCGTTGATAACGGGAAGGTGTTTACGTAGGGGGAGCGTTCAATGCAGTAGGCTGTGAGAAAGTGGACATGGAACTGTTGAGCAGAAAAAGTTGTCGTTTGGCAGTGCTTTCAGTCAAAGGAAGGCCATTCAAGTCCAGCTACATGTTCAATCTGTTCAATGCTGATTGGTCTGGTGGTGGCGAGGACCCTAAACTATACACAACATGGCCGCTGTTACAACATCTGGTCTGAAACATCTGAAAGAATACGAGTTGTGCACGAAGGACTCTCCAGACAGCAACTTCAGGTACGGCAAAGGAAGGACAGTCACTGCTACAAACTTGACCTTTAATTTAACTGCAGCGCAACTGAGCTATAGATCCACTGACACTGTACTGCCCGGCCGTCCGTCTCGTTCAACTCAACCCTTAAACACTGAAGTGCTCTTCTCCCGTTGGCATTCACCGGGACAGAAAAAATGCATCAGTTTTGAAAGGGGCAGATCTGCTGGATTAGAACAGCTGATGCAAACTGGTGATATCTTCCAAGTTGTCACAATGTGTAATTGCAGTGTTTCCTTTAAGATTTTTTTTTAGCAGTGAGGGCAGGTCCAATCAAAAAAAAAAACATGAAACAATCCTGACACTTCGCTGCAACAAAAACTAATATACTGTATGTATTTACACACACAGGAATATTTTCAGTTGTTATTGAACTGTATTTTTTGAGTTACTAAATAGGCCAACTTTGATCTTGACATACAGGCTAAGCATTCTGTAGCAAATAACAATTAACCCACTATTAATTACATTATCTTAATGCAGTGTCACTACTTCAGCATGTAAATGCGGGGTGGTCATGGCGCAGTGGATATGACACATGCCTTTGATGCAGGAGACCCGGGTTCGAATCCCACTGTGATACAACCAATGTGTCCCTGAGCAAGACACTCAACCCCTAGTTGCTCCAGAGGCGTGCGGCCTCTGATATACATAGCAATTGTAAGTCGCTTTGGATAAAAAGCGTCAGCTAAATGAAATGTAATGTAAATAATGCACCTCAAATACAAACGTGGGCAATCGCTATATCGAATCAACAGCCACGTGCAATTTAGCTCTCAGGTGAAGAATACAAACACCGAAAATCACCCGTTAACTTAATTTAAATTTGCAAGACCAGGCTTAAATGAACTGACGACAGAAGTTATACCACTTAGAGTTCTCAAGGACGTACACACACCATCTCAACTGGCCAGTTATCCTCGTGTGTCCGCACTATTCTCCGACATGCACTCTAACAATGCAGCCTTATTTTAGATACCGTGGGGGGTCGCCACGTCAAATCAACATAGAGGAAACACTGAATTGTAATTGTAGTTTTTGAGCCGATTGTTGGAACCAGTTCTCAGTGCCCAATCCTACTCATGCAGAGTTTACAGATCATTGATGTTCCCTTTTTAGTGTGTGTGTTTTTAAACCCTCTCTGACATCTAATCCCCCTCCCAGGTACCAGGTGTACCCCACCTGCAGGAACACCTCGGGGGTGCTGGGATTCTCCGTCACCGTCGAAACTCAGGCCACAAAGTTCAGGTGAGTTGGATCTTTTTGAATGTTTGATTCCTGTGTTAGTTTCTCTCCCTCTTTGTAGAGTTACAGAGATGTTAGCTCTGTAATATAGTGTAGCGTGAAGCCCATTCTGGGGCGTGCTGGTCTTACAGGGAGGTGTGTTCAGGTGCATTCTGGGAGTATTGCTATCTTGAGGCAGGGGATTTAAAGGGAATGGGAGATGATCTCTGATTGGTTGATTGCATGTTACGCCCAAAACACACCTCTGATTAATAAAGACACTAAGAACAACCCTTTAGAACCAGGCGCCAACACAAGACTCTACCTTATGCTACGTTTCCACGTGGCCGGCTATTTCCATAAACGGACATTTCAACATCTCTGTTTTCAAAAATAACATCGTGCTCAGCTGTCAGTTTTCAGAAAACTGCTCGTTTACATGTCACCGTGTATATATGCAGTCAAGAGCACGCCAGACCGGTAGGTGGCGGTGTTAATGAGAAGCTCAAGCCCACGTTAGCCAATCAGAATCAATGAAATGTTTTAATATTATATAAAGCTTTATTGCAGACACAGGTCCATATAAGGCAAGGCAAGGCAGCTTTATTTGTATAGCACATTTCAGCAACAGGGCAATTCAAAGTGCTTTACATGAAATATTAAAAAAAAAACAGCTAGAAAACAATTAAAAACAATTTCAAAGCATTAAAAGACAAAAAATAAAATGTATAGAAAACAATGTACAACAAATGTACAGTGCAGTATAAGAATTTTAAAGACACCGCAGTTAAAAATAGATTATTTAAAGAAAGGCAACATTAAAAAGATATGTCTTCAGCCTGGATTTAAAAGAACTGAGAGTTGCAGCGGACCTGCAGG
>CM046795.1:36928520-36961020 GCA_025617405.1 Perca schrenkii
GCCGGCTGCGGCCCGGGAAGCCCCGACAACCCTCCGTCCTCGTCCTACGGGGAGGTGAGCGAGCTGACCTTCCTGCCGTCGGCCTCGCAGGACGCCACGCTCATCACCGACATCAGAGCCTTCACCTCGTCCCTCACGCTCCACCCGTACCACAAAATCCTCAGCTAGGCCGCGCTCGCTCACTGCAGGCCGACAGGACGCAGCTAAAGACCGCCTCGTAGTTAAAAGAACACGCCGACTTATCGGGACTTTGTCTTATTCACCGTAACCCCCAGAGTTAGACTAGTCCATACATACCCTTCTCATCTCAGTGCGTGCTGTAATGCTGTCTGACGGCTCCAGCATTAGCTTAGCCTAGCACAGAACCTGCAGGTGACTGGTTCCAGTAATCCTACTGTTCCCAATAAGTGACAAAATAACACCAACATGTTCCTATTTACATGTTGTGATTTGTAGAGTGACAGCGTGTACAAAAAACAACGTAACATGAGACACAGCCGTCTTCTAACAGTAAACAAACAGGGAACTATATTCTCAGGCGGAAGAATATAGTACTTGGGCGGAGTGATATGCTCGCAGCAAGCCTGTCTGAGAATATAGTTCCCAGTTTGTTTACAGTTAGAAGACGGCTGTGTCTCATGTTACGTTGTTTTTTGTACACGCTGTGACTCTACAAATCACAACATGTAAATAGGAACATGTTGAAGTTATTTTGTCACTTATTGGGAGCAGTAAGATTACTGGAACCATTCACCTGCATGATCTGTGATGGGCTGATGCCGCTGACACACACAGAGCACACACGGAGATGAGAGGGTATGTATGGACTAGTCTAACTCTGGGGGTTACGGAGAATAAGACAATAAATCCCAATAAGTCGGCGTGTTCCTTTTAAAATAATAACAATAAAAGTAACCATGAAAACAGCTAGCATTGATGTTTGATCGGAGAGGACACTGTCAGGGCGGGCGGACATTTCACGGTGTTTGGTGTTGTTAGCCCCCAACGCCGCCTTGCAGGCAGCGCGGCAATGGTGATGTTTAGGGTTAAGGTGAGGGTGAGCTGCCTGGAAGGCGACGTTGGGGGCTTAAAACACCATTGAGCCACATTTCACTTGTTTTTTAGTTCTTTTGTTTATTGTGAGTTGGTTGTAAAAATGCTGCATTCACTTCCCGTCGGGAAAAAAGTCAAAATCTGGGCCTGTGTTTTAGAAGCAGCTAATGCTGAAATCTTTTACGTCAGTTGAAATAATGAAAGAAAATATAAAATAACCACTTTTTTTATGTAGCATAAAGGCACGATGAGTACGGGCACATAAGTAACCGAGCTATCTACTGTACTTCAGCTAAAATTATTCAATACAGCTCACATATTAACTTTATAACCCATAGTAATCACCTGTACGTAAACACAGAATACATAAAAACTTATAAACATTTGGGCTTTATTTAATAAAGATCTGTCCAATCACATCGCTTAACACTGCCGATATCATCGCTGCTAAAACATTTAATTTATCTCCTCTTTCAACTACACCTCGTGTTAGCTTGTGAGCCTTTTACAGCTGCAAGCAATGATATATTTCTGAATGCGTTATGTATAAAATATAGCTCCTTCAACAAGGTAAGCCAGTTGCATGAAAAAGCAGGTTTTCTTCGATAACGTCCTGTGAATTGAAATTGAAATTGATTGATTAACCCTCCTGTTGTCCTCGGGTCAAATTTGACCCGTTTACAAAAACTTTCTCTATCAGAACTAAGACAAAAGAACGTTGAAAAAAGTGACAAATGTTGGAAAAAGCTACAAAAACGCAGAAAAAAAAGACAATTTTTTTTGGTTTACGCTGATAAAAGTGACCAAACAAAAAAACGGAAAAAGTGACAAAAAAACATCGGCAAAGGTGACAAAAACATGTTAAAAAATCGACAAAAAAGTAACAAATAAAATCGACAAAATGTTGAAATTCTGATCCAGAAAAACACACTTAACAGGTCCACGGGAAGACACCACGAGGGTGATTAGAGCTGAAAAACACTTCTTGTTCAGCCGTGAGAAGTCAATCCAAGTTTGATTTATTACTGCAGACACACAGATGCAAGAACACAGAAGAATTATTTAGTTATTGCCAAAAAAAAGGTCTTTTGAAAACAGCATCTTTGTGCCTGAATGCCATCTGTAGTGCTCCTAAATATCAGCACAGATAGAAGTTATTTCACAGGTTTAGAAAGTTGATTAAAATTTATATAACTTCATTTTTCAGAGTCCTAAAATTAGGGCCAAGTTTCCCTCAGTTTGTGGCTGATTTATTACCTTTTAAATGCTCGATAATCCGCTCAGAGCTTCTTACTGATACAGCAGCGTCGCTTATGATTAACACTGAAAGGAAACATTGTTTAGCGCAGATTTCAGGTGGAATATTATTCTTGGCAATCATAGTTAAAGTCTGGAAATACGAAAAATCCAACATGACATCATGACTTTGCGTAAACATACACGCCCACTTTCTTAAGACAAGTGGCGTGTTATATGTACGCATTTTGAGCTGTCCGTGTGTATGTCTACGCTGTATACCGCACACACAGCAATCACAAGATAATGTAAGTCAATGGAGGCCAAACGGCGTTGATAAACACGCTAAAAAGCGATTATGCATCTTGATAATGCGCCAATAATGGCATACGAATTGGCGTGTCATACATACGCCACTTCATGAGATCAGTCTGAAAAATCTGTTCAATATTTCTGTAGAAAAGCGAACTACTATCATTGCATCTTTATGGTTTTTAAATAATTGTTTACTAACTGTACTACTGTGAACTAATAAGTATGATTATTCCCGGGTGAAGTGAATGCAGCATGATGACTCAGGGCTCTGGTTTAAAATACAGTCAGACAAAAAAGAAGAAGGGCATCACTGATTAACAGCAGCGTATGTTAACATATATATGTGTTCATACTGTAATAATAATGGATGATGTATTTAAAATGTAGTGACTGAATGTATCTGGTGGCCAGTGATCAAAAAACAAACAGCTGATGTAAGAATGTACTGCAGTAGTTTGTGGAGGCCAGACAGTGCCGCTGGAATAATTTTAAATGAATTGCAATTGAATTTCCATGACAATTAAAAGTACCTTAATTAAGTGTTTCGGTTTCCAGCTGTGTTTCATGTTTATGTCTATGAATTATTTATATTAAGAGTTGTGATGATTTAAAAAATGACTCAAATTTTCTCCTGAAGAGGAAAGTTCCCATTATGACCTTGTCGTCTGAGCTAAAATAGTATGTAGGGAAAAAATAAACATAAAAAAGTCATAGTATAGTATGCAAAAAAAAAAAGTCATAGTACGTCAAAATAAATAAAAAAAGTCGTATGTAGAAATAAGTAATAAAAAATCAGTACAGTAAGAGAACAGTTTAAAGAAGTCATAGCATGTTGATAAAAAGTTTAGAAAAAGTCATAGTATAGTAAGTTGAAAAAATCCATAATAAAGTCATAGTATATAAAAAAGTCATAGTATATTTTGTCAAAAAAAAAGTCATAGTGTAGTATGTCGAAAAAAGTAAAAAAGTCATAGTATAGTATGTTGAAAAAAGTAAAATAGTCATAGTATAGTATGTCGAAAAAAGTAAAATAGTCATAGTATAGTATGTCGAAAAAAGTAAAAAAGTCATAGTATAGTATGTCGAAAAAAGTAAAATAGTCATAGTATAGTATGTCGAAAAAAGTAAAATAGTCATAGTATAGTATGTCGAAAAAAGTAAAATAGTCATAGTATAGTATGTCGAAAAAAGTAAAATAGTCATAGTATACTATGTCGAAAAAAGTCATGATATAGTATGTCGAAAAAAAGTCATAGTATGTCGAAAAAAGTAAAATAGTCATAGTATAGTATGTCGAAAAAAGTCATGATATAGTATGTCGAAAAAAGTAAAATAGTCATAGTATAGTATGTCGAAAAAAAGTAAAATAGTCATAGTATAGTATGTTGAAAAAAGTCATGATATAGTATGTCGAAAAAAAGTCATAGTATGTCGAAAAAAGTAAAATAGTCATAGTATAGTATGTCGAAAAAAGTAAAATAAAGTGATAGTAGTTTAGTTTATTAGTTTATTTGTCAGGGACCATGCACAGTTCAGGCCCTGTACCAGAGTTAGCTAAACAGCTCATTTACATCTGTGGTCACTGGGCAAGGGAGACAATATATACTATACAGACAATACTATCAAAACAGATAGAAACTTAACAACAACCACATATAACAAGCATTACATAACATATAAACCAGTATACAAAAATATATAAATTCCATGTTATAAAAAGATCAATGATCACATAATTGTTTCGCCTTCAGCCAAGTCTTTAAAGACATTTTAAAACTGCTGAGACTTACACAATCTCTAATGTGAAGGGGAATTAAGTTCCACGAAGCATCGAAGACAACACAGTGACATCTGGTGGTCAGTCAGCAGAAATGACAGCGGCTAAGACAGGGGGGTCAAACTCAGTTTCCCAGAGGGCCACACTGGAAAGAGAGAATCACACCAAGGGCCAGACATGGAGAGTTTATTGATGTGCTTTTGTTACTGCAGGTCACCTTTATTTTTATATTTTGGGAGCTTTTTTCTTCATTTTTGTTCAGACTTTTTGTGGCTTTCTCAGACATTTGCCACCTTTTTGTAAATTTGTTGCTTTTTCCGACATTTTTGTGCGCTTTTTGTTGGATTTTTGTTGACATGAAGCCCTACAAAAGAGTTCCTTAGCCATCGTAGAATTTAGCAAATCAAGCAAAACAATGATTAAATTTTTTTACCAACAACCCGTTTCTCAACCTGAATATTAAACTCTCTCTCTGCTTCTGGGGGAATTTCTGAGTCTCAGAGTCGGCAAATCTGCCCAAATTCTGCTTTGAATGTCACGTAATTACAGTTTAAAAATCACTTTCCTGTGTTTTTGGTTTGGTGCACAACTAGGAGGGCCAAAATTTATTGTGAACCCAAATTGATATACGGGCCGGATCTAAATCTGCAAGGGGCCGGATTTGGCCCGCGGGCCTCGAGTTTGACACACATGGGCTATGAACTCGACACAGCCAAACAAAGCTTACAACATGAACATAGGAGAGACAGAATGGACACATGCATATGGCATGACATGACTCAACTTGAATTAAATGACACGAACATGACATGACGGAATTAAAAATATAAAGCCTATGTTTGAATGTTTGAATATAACATAATATAATAATATAAACTACTGTGATCAGGATTTGAATGTAAGTATGTTTAATTAGGCTAAATAGAGATTCAATAAACTGCAGCAACAATGCCACCTTCTACCGCTACGTAGAATTACGTACTGGTGTATGTAAGTAGGCTAATTTCCATTACAGTTTTTTCCAGTTGCTAACACACTAAAATGACATCATGCATAGCACAATGATTTAAACTGACACACAGAGAGCAAAACCTCTTCTCAAGTCTCCAAAAGTCTAAACACATGTTCTGCTTTACACACATTTTGCTATTCAAAGTGGCACTTTTTAAATGCACTGAACACGGTTCTCTGGATAAGACACAACAATCTGACATAAAGTCACATGTTTGACATTTCAAAACACTGCCATTCAAAATGACACTACATGAGCTGATTGGCCAATATATGCGGCCAATCACCTGGCCAAACACCTCCACGGTTCATTGTTACCACTTTAATCAGGAAGTAAGCACTATGATGCCTCTTTCTATATATTTTTTCTGCAATTTTCTTTTTCAGTTTACTGTTTTTGTGAGCATATTTTTATTCGGTCCAATGTAAATATATCTGCTGTGCATATGTTGCACTGACTTGTTTTGTGAACAATAAAAAATTAAAATGTTTCAACAGCATGTGTGTGTATCTGCAAATATTCCTGTGCATGTGAACAATCACACCAAGAATTTTCTACAATTTGAACTATTTTAGTATTATGACAAAGCAAACCCGTAGTTGGTGTAATGGGAAAAATTACATTTAAGCATAATTCCTTATATTTTTATGTTTTATTTCTACTTTAATTCTCTCACATAATTAAAAGACAGTTTATCTCAGTTTCTACTTAACTGCTGAGGTGTCCAGTCTGGAACATAATGGCCCTCATTTATCAAAAGTGCGTACACCAAAATTCCAGCGTACACCTGGCGTACACCCAAAACCACGGTGACTTTGAGATTTATCAATATGGACGTTGGCGTACGGCACGATCAAATCCTACGCCAGCTCAGGAGGTGGTGTACGCACGTTTTCAGTTAGTGCGGAAATGCGCAGAAAAACAATTCCTAACCTCATATACTGTCTATGTTCCTAACACCACAAAACGCACTGACAAACTAAAAGAAGGCCGCTATGCGCCGGTATGCAACATTGTTTTAGCCTGGGGGGGTTCTGTACAACATCTCGCAGGAAAACAGGGTGCCATAAATGTAGCGATGGAGCCAGATGACCCGATGCCCGGAGAGAAGTGTCCAGAACAGCCCCAGGTGGGGGCTATACGAAGGAGACAGGATATTATTATTCCTCGCTTTTAAAAGGTATAGCCTAGTGTTATGTTTTGGCAATGATATTCAATACAGGAAACATGATGATGCACAATATTTTTTATTTATTCTTCAGCACGGGCGGAGGACAAGCGCTCTCCGGCAGCCTGAAAACTGGTATTAAAGGCTGTAGAAAGAATTTGAGAAACTGACTCCACACTGGGCTGCGTTTAGTGAAATCATGTTGCTCCTATTTGCAAATATATATATATATGTTTTTAATAAAATACAAAAAACCAACTTAGTTCTAGTCTCAGACTGTCTCATTTGTTTCAATTTACTAAACTCTGAAAACCTCTACTACCCCTGCTGCAAAGGAAACATCCATGACATTGGTTAGACAAAAATCTGGTAACACGAAGTGTGGGCCATGTGGTTCAAAAGTTTGATTTTGATAATGCTTTATGTAGTTTTGGTTGCAGTGCTTCATTTTGCAGGATATATATATGAGGTATTTTGCAGTTTGGGTGTATAGTTTTGTGAATTGTATTAAGCATTTTGATAAAACCAGCCTAGTTTGCAAAATTGTGTTTTAGCAATTGGAAAAAACTGCAATAGGCTAATCAAATAAATTGCAAGCCACACTCATAAACCCAGCGATGTTCCAGTGAATTCTAACGGGCCGTTGGTAAGCACGCAGCGACATGACTCCATCAAACCTTCCAGAGTTTCAGTGACGTTGAAAGCTTTGGGTGAAGCTTTGGTTGAAGCTTTGTGCTTATTTCAATTCGATACGAGCTCCAACACTGTTTGGAACCAGTGTGCTTTAGGGGCGTCCCATCACTAGTCCCACCTGCCTGGGACCAGCTCGTAGAACAGTAAGATAAATGTGAGAAGATTATTCAATGCAAAAACAGTTTAGCAGCGGCTATTGGTAACTGGTGTCTAATATGTCTAAAATTAGATAAACTAGCTCTGACGCAATTGGAGATCTTTTTGATGTGTTTTTTAAAACTTAAGTTAGAATCAATAATTAAGCCCAGATACTTGAAACGATCAACAATATGTATTACCTCTCCCATAATACAGATATCAGGCTGATGTTGTGTAACATTCCTCTTGATAGAGAAATGCATGCCCACTGTTTTGCTTACATTAAGAATAAGACAGCTGAGAGTTAACCAGTCTGATACTATATGAAAAAGTCATAGTATAGTATGTAGAAAAAAAGTAAGAAAAAGGTCAGAAAAAATTCAGTATAGTATGTCGAAAAAAAGTCAAAAAAGTCCTAGGGGTCAGCCCTATGTTCCCACATTTCTATGAATTTTTTTTTTACTGCAAATTAGGCCCTATGTTCCCACAGCCCTAAGTTCCCAGGGTTAGGGTTAGTTACCAGATTTAGCTAAAAGCTATATTCCTTCTGTAGTCCATTGCTACTGGATAATAGGTTGGGTGTAATTGGCTACCAAATTGGGAGAAAGAGAGATAAAACTTGATACAAATTTATGAAAAAGGAAATGTGGGAACATAGGGCCTAATTTTGAAAATAAATCTTAGAAATATGGGAACATAGGCACGCTCACAAAAAAGTCATAGTATAGTATGTCGAAAAAAAGTTAAAAAAAAAAGTCGTAGTAGTATGTTAAAAAAGTCATAGCATAGTATGTATAAAAAAGTCACCAACAGTCAAAGTATAGTTTGTCAAAAAAAGTAATATAGTATGACAAAAAAAGTGAAAAAAAACTTCATAATATAGTACGTAAAAAAATTCATAATATAGAATCGAAAAACTCTTAAAACGTCATAGTATCTCAAAAAAGTCCCAAAAAGTGAATAGTGATAGTACAGATAGTACAGTAAGTTGAGAAAAGTGTAAAGAAGTCATAGTAAAAAAAAAGCCCCAAATTTATTCACAGTAATTATGTTGATTCAAATTCAGTCATAGTATATTATATGATGAAAAAAAAGTCATAGTATAGTACGTCAAAAAAAGTCACAAAAAAGTCCTAGTATAATGAAAAAAAGTAGAAAAAAAGTCGTAGTACCATATGTAGAAAGAATCATAGAAAAAGTCATAGTTCAGTAGGTCGAAAAAAAAGTCATTGTATAGTACGTCGAAAAAAGCCATGAAAACGTCTTAGTATTGTATGTCGAAAATAAGTATAGTTAGTCTAAAAACGTCATAAAAGTATAGTATGTTGGAAAAAATCATAAAAAGTCATAGTATAGTATGTCAAGAAAAGTCAGTAAGGTAATAAAATGCAATCATAATATAGTATGTCAAAAAAGTCCCAAAAAGTTGTCGAAATAAGTAAAAAAGTCATAGTACGTTGGAAAGAGTCACAAAAATGTTCTAGTAGTACTATAGTATGTTGAAATAAAGTAATAAAAAGTAATAGTATAGTATGTCGAAAGAAAGTCAAGAAAGTCATAGTATAGTATGTAGAAAAAAGCAAAAACTTTCCTGACTGTACACTGTGTTTTATACTTCATCATATGAGCAAGCAATAACAACCTGTAACTCATTTATGTATATATATTATATATTATATTGGAATTGTGGCTGAATTTATCATCATAAACGTTGGTCCAAAGGGCCTTTACTACGTTTGTAGGTGTTCTTAGGTTTTTATAAACACACCTTTATCTGACTGTAGTGTTCATTTGTTGCAAAAATGTGCTACTGTTACATTCATGAGTGATGACCCGGCCAGATTTAATTGGGGTTATCTCTTTCTAAATTAAAATAGTTTTACTACTGCAGTCTCTTTTGGTTTTTTAGGGGTTGATGACATGATTATGTATTGTGTGTGGATGTTAATAATCAACCAGAGAAAGTTGTAAAGACTTGTAAAAGTCTTTCTGTTTCTGTATGTGCAATTCTTTTATCACAGCTGAAACTTGAATATCAAATCATTTTGCTGCATCACTGATGAAGTTCAGGTATGGGGAGCCTGGTCTGAAGGTGAGTAATGTTTCCACTACTTTTGACTTTGTATTGAACTGTTGGCATCAATAACCTGATGTTATTATTCTGGTTGAATGTATATTTGTTCAAACGTACTGCAGTGTATCTTTCTACCAAATTGCTTCACTCCATTTTTGGTCCTGGAAGAAAAAACTGTGATGATTCTCTAAAAGTTTTTTTTGTGATTGTTGTGGGCAAAAATCCTTGACTATGCGGCACATTTTCTTAAAAAATGTGATGGGATATGCATTTGCGATAAATAATATGCGATAAAATTGTGGGAACTCGCAAAGAAAGAAAAGTGATCCCCCCAACATCCTGCTTTTCGATGATGTTCACGTCACGTAATTACGTCACTTCATAACGTTCTCATGGCAACAGGGGAAAATGGCTGCTCTTGTGTGAAGTAAACACAACATTTTTCTACTTTCTGTTAAGATATATTATGGGACTTTTTGCAACGAAAATGCGGGGATTATGAAATCATGCAAGCCCCGCATATATAATCACGTTTTTCTGGAGGGACTGAATAAGGAAATGACTTGAACCTGAATATCTATTCTTCAGATTTAAGCTTGAGTTTTTTTTTAAGTCCTGGAATTTTGTCAGTCTTAGCTTTAGTGTCTTCAGCATCGGTTTAAAAGGCAGCATTTCTTTCTTTTTTTTATAACTCTTTAAATTTCTGTGAGTGATTTTTTACATATGTAAGATATATGTGTATATGTGTGTTTGTTGTGTTATGGTTGTCTAAGCTACTGGATACCTAAAATTTCCCTCAGGATGAATAAAGTATCTATCTATCTATCTATCTATCTATCTATCTATCTATCTATCTATCTATCTATCTATCAATAGCAGCAACTCTCTATCACTCTACTAAATCACAGCACTTGTTGCACTGATGTCTTCACTGCATCGTTTGTTATCATTATCATTATCATTATCAGGGCTGTTCGTTTCATCCAGCTGGTTTTATTTACTCTTCCCCCACTGTTATGGCATTAACATATTATTCAGTGACTCTAATTTGGACATATTCACACAAAGTGTGACATGATAGGTTAAAGTTGCAGTGTGTCCCAACGAGGAGGATGATCAAAATATTTTATCATAATGAACTAACATACATTTCCATCACCATCCATTCAGTGCATGGACTTTGCAGCAAATCTATGATTGGACGTTAGGATTTGAAGATTCAACTTGATACGTTCAAGTCAAGTCAACTTTATTGTCAATTCTGAAATATGTGCCAGACATACAGAGCAATTGAAATTACGTTTCTCTCCGACCCACGGTGCAATAAGGACACGTACAACAAGTATAATATAAAAGATACAACGTTGTACTGCAATAAACTTGGCCTTAATGATTGGTGTGAAATGCTTGCTGGAATACTAGTCCATCCCAAGTTCACACAAGTCAACTTCCAAAGAATCCATTATAAAATAGGAAGGAACAGGAACACTTGCAGGCATTTCTCTCGTTCTTGGCTTTTTCCTTACCGATGAAAATGACAGAATTAGTCACTGTAGTAAATGTACGTTTAAATGACCAAACCGTGGTTTCCTCCTTTGTTAGAAGCAAAAGAGGAAATAGTGTCAGTTATGTAGTTATGTAGTTAAAAAGCCATAACGTCCACAGATAGGGGGGGGGGGTTGAATTGTGTGGACCAATAAATGACAAAAAGAAAAAGGAATAGGACTGATTGTATTCTGAGTGGGTTGTGGGTCCAAGATGACCATTTTGACGTTGGAAGTTAGAAACATCAGGTTTCAATGTTACGTTTATTTTCACTTTCCCGGTCGGGCTTGTGGATGAAAAAAAACTCTACTTGCCCAAAGTAAATTTTTACTTTTTACTTTTTATTAGTATTTATCAAATAACAACAAAGACTGAAGTACTTTTTTATATTTGATCTTTATTTACAATGTATAAACACATCATGGAGAGTTGGCATGGATGAGTTAAAGTTTAGACCGAAAGTAGAGGCTATTATTTATAAAAAATAATATTAAGGCCAATGGCACATTCAAATCATTCAGTAAGCATTCTCCAACGTGGACAAGAGAACAATAACCTCATTTATGATACGATGATGCATCTTGCACTCTACTTTGCACTATTATTTTTTGCACTTTACATCCCACTCCATGTGTACTTGTCTTGATATTATGTCTTATTTGTAATTTTGTATATTATGTTGATATATGCCAATATGTATATTGTTGTCTCTATTGTACAGTATGTGTCTATATTACTATTTGTCTATGTATAGAGAGTTAACACCTACCAAAGTCAAATTCCTTGTGTATGTAAGTATACTTGGCCATTAAAACTGATGCTGATGATCGGAAAAAATGAAAATGAATGAAAAGAAAAATGAACCACGTGCCTGAGCTTCCAATGTATTGAGCAGCAATGAATGGACATCACTGCCAACAACCAAAATATTCAAGAAAATAGAGAGAATTTGAAGCTCCTCATAAAATGTGTGGCGTTCCAGAGCAAGCAGGAGATGACTAATAATATTTTGCCATATTGCAGTATATGAGACTTGAGCCATGTTGGCCCATCAGCCCGTCTTTCATGCTACTTTTCTGTTTCTTTATTTAATTTTTAGTTGATACAAAATGAGCCAGTCAACAACTGAGCCACCAGCTGAGATTGAAACACGGACTAAAGAAGAAGTCGTCATTGAAACCTCAACCACAGACGAAGATGACATTGAAACACGCATCGAAAGAGGACGTCCACAACAGGCTGATGACAGAGGTCAAAGTTCCAAATCCAATCCAAATTTATTTATAGAGCACATTTTAAAACAACAACAGTTGACCAAAGTGCTTTACCACCATCAGAAAAACAGAAACAGAACACAATGATCACAAAAACAACAAAAAGACAACAGTTTACCAGCAAAATGATGATAATATTGAAGGCAACTATTGTTCATTAGAGTAGTACAGAGAGGTTCATTAAAGAAGTACAGAGAGGAGAAGTTGTAATTGCCTGCACAAAGATATATTAGACTCAAGGCTTATTTATGCTTCTGCAGCGAACCCCCATAGACCCCTCTGCGTCGCCGTGAGCCCCCCCCCCAAGCCCTCTGCCATAGCTCGATGTGCACGTCCCAAAATGTGTAACTTTGCGTCGAGGTGACACAGACCGCAAGGACTGTGATTGGTCAACTGGTCCTGTGTGTTGATCGTCTGTGTTTCCAGCAGCCTGCTGTGGGCAGTAGCAACATGCTAGTTCACTGATATCAGTTCTATCTGCAAATAAACTCAGACATATTTTGGTTACAATGGCAGGGTTATCTGTTTGTAAAGTGTCTATATGCCAATTAATGTTTTGAAATGAGCACTTTGCCAGCAAGCGGTACTTTGTGGGCAGTTGTGCTAAAGTTAGCTTTGCTAACATAACATAAACTGGCTGGCAGACACCTCGCAAATAACCTCAGACTTATTTTCTGGTTACAGTAACTAGGTCAATCATGGATTTTACTGTGTCTATTTCTCGATACTTTTGACAAAATCTAAGCAAGAAAAGGCCAAACAAATAAGATTCATATTTTAGCACGAAGGTCTATGGGTGTTTGCCATTCTGAGTACCGTTTTGGTGGTGAGCGACACAGACACAGGCGACAACCCCTAGCCTTATGGCGGTGAAATGCAGTGCGATGCAAAGCAACCCCGATGCAGAACTCCGAAAGGACCACAACGCCGTAGGAGCGACGGTGTAGCTACAGCGTGGAGTTGACGCAGAAGCATAAAACAGCCTTTAGGAATACAACTCTTTGTTTGTATATCAAATACAACATACTGCCTGCTGATGTGTCTTTTGAGTATAACAAAAGCACATTCATATTGCTGTCATTGTATTTGTAGTTTAATTAAAAACATATTAACTACGTAATATGTGCCAAGCAGAAGAAATTCAATAGCTAAAATGCATAAACAGATATGAACGAACCAGTCCAACTAATTTCTCCTGTTCTGTTTCTGCAGAACCCAACTGTGGTAATTAAAACCACCCTGGATAAACTTGGGAAAGAAAGGCTAAAATCTTTTAAATTCCAACTCAATAATCACAAGGCAAAAGGCCTTGAACCCATTCCCCGGAGCAAACTGGAGGATAAGGACGCCAAAGACATTGCTACGTTAATGGCTGAATACTATGGACGCGAAGATGCATTATCAGTCACACGGGAAATTCTCCAAAAGATTGATCAGCGTGATCTTGCTTCTCAGCTTGACGGTGACAATGGTAAGAAACGTGCAACTTGTCCTTTAGTTGTTCATAATCAAATATTCCTAAATATTTGTATATTATAGTGTTTCCTTTAGGATTTTTTTTTAGCAGTTGGGCCAGGTTTATCCGCCTCCTCCCCGGACAGAACTGACAAGTTGAACGTTGTCCAATTACAACGGACCTACTGCTGTGACGTTTTTCGTGGAGCTGTTTATTTAATAGTTAACTTAGAAGAAAGAGAACATTTTGACAAACTACATCAACAAAACAGTATGTGGAGTTAAACTGGACGGGCCCAATAACCTCTGAATAGTTCTACTTGTTGTTAAACTGGACGGGTCCAATAACCTCTCAATAGTTCTACTTGTTGTTAAACTGGACGGGTCCAATAACCTCTCAAAAGTTCTACTTGTTAAACTGGACGGGTCCAATAACCTCTCAATAGTTCTACTTGTTGTTAAACTGGACGGGTCCAATAACCTCTGAATAGTTCTACTTGTTGTTGAACTGGACGGGTCCAATAACCTCTGAATAGTTCTACTGGTTGTTAAACTGGACCGGTCCAATAACCTCTGAATAGTTCTACTGGTTGTTAAACTGGACGGGTCCAATAACCTCTGAATAGTTCTACTGGTTGTTAAACTGGACGGGCCCAATAACCTCTGAATAGTTCTACTTGTTGTTAAACTGGAGGGGTCCAATAACCTCTGAATAGTTCTACTTGTTGCTAAACTGGACGGGTCCAATAACCTCTGAATAGTTCTACTGGTTGTTAAACTGGACAGGTCCAATAACCTCTGAATAGTTCTACTTGTTGCTAAACTGGATGGGTCCAATAACCTCTGAATAGTTCTACTGGTTGTTGAACTGGACAGGTCCAATAACCTCTGAATAGTTCTACTTCTTAAACTGGACGGGCCCAATAACCTCTGAATAGTTCTACTGGTTGTTAAACTGGACGGGTCCAATAACCTCTGAATAGTTCTACTTGTTGTTAAACTGGACGGGTCCAATAACCTCTGAATAGTTCTACTGGTTGTTAAACTGGACGGGTCCAATAACCTCTGAATAGTTCTACTTGTTGCTAAACTGGATGGGTCCAATAACCTCTGAATAGTTCTACTTGTTGTTAAACTGGACCGGTCCAATAACCTCTGAATAGTTCTACTGGTTGTTGAACTGGACAGGTCCAATAACCTCTGAATAGTTCTACTGGTTGTTAAACTGGACGGGTCCAATAACCTCTGAATAGTTCTACTTGTTGCTAAACTGGATGGGTCCAATAACCTCTGAATAGTTCTACTTGTTGTTAAACTGGACCGGTCCAATATCCTCTGAATAGTTCTACTTGTTGTTAAACTGGACCGGTCCAATAACCTCTGAATAGTTCTACTGGTTGTTGAACTGGACAGGTCCAATAACCTCTGAATAGTTCTACTTCTTAAACTGGACGGGCCCAATAACCTCTGAATAGTTCTACTTGTTGTTAAACTGGACAGGTCCAATAACCTCTGAATAGTTCTACTTGTTGTTAAACTGGACGGGCCCAATAACATCTGAATAGTTCTACTTGTTGTTAAACTGGACAGGCCCAATAACCTCTGTATAGTTTTACTTGTTAAACTGGACGAGCCCAATAACCTCTGAATAGTTCTACTTGTTAAACTGGACGAGCCCAATAACCTCTGAATAGTTCTACTTGTTAAACTGGACAGGTCCAATAACCTCTGAATAGTTCTACTTGTTAAACTGGACAGGTCCAATAACCTCTGAATAGTTCTACTTGTTGTTAAACTGGACAGGTCCAATAACCTCTGAATAGTTCTACTTGTTGTTAAACTGGACGGGTCCAATAACCTCTGAATAGTTCTACTTGTTGTTAAACTGGACAGGTCCAATAACCTCTGAATAGTTCTACTTGTTGTTAAACTGGACCAGTCCAATAACCTCTGAATAGTTCTACTGGTTGTTGAACTGGACAGGTCCAATAACCTCTGAATAGTTCTACTTGTTGTTAAACTGGACGGGCCCAATAACATCTGAATAGTTCTACTTGTTGTTAAACTGGACAGGCCCAATAACCTCTGTATAGTTCTACTTGTTGTTAAACTGGACCGGTCCAATAACCTCTGAATAGTTCTACTTGTTAAACTGGACAGGTCCAATAACCTCTGAATAGTTCTACTTGTTGTTAAACTGGACAGGTCCAATAACCTCTGTATAGTTCTACTTGTTGTTAAACTGGACCGGTCCAATAACCTCTCAATAGTTCTACTTGTTGTTAAACTGGACCGGTCCAATAACCTCTGAATAGTTCTACTTGTTGTTAAACTGGACAGGTCCAATAACCTCTGAATAGTTCTACTTGTTGTTAAACTGGACGGGCCCAATAACATCTGAATAGTTCTACTTGTTGTTAAACTGGACGGGCCCAATAACCTCTGAATAGTTCTACTGGTTGTTAAACTGGACGGGCCCAATAACCTCTGAATAGTTCTACTGGTTGTTAAACTGGACGGGCCCAATAACCTCTGAATAGTTCTACTGGTTGTTAAACTGGACGGGTCCAATAACCTCTGAATAGTTCTACTTGTTGTTAAACTGGACGGGCCCAATAACCTCTGAATAGTTCTACTTGTTGTTAAACTGGACCGGTCCAATAACCTCTGAATAGTTCTACTGGTTGTTAAATTGCAGTGTGAGCAGGTGCATTATGTCGACAGGATAATTTAAAAGGCAACATTGTGCGTCTGCCCTATTTCTGATACCGCGGCAGCAGAAATTTTGCCATGGCGGGCCGCCACTACAAAATCAACATAAATTTAGATGAAACACTATTATATTTTCTGAAACGTATTTTTCCTGGCTATTACTATTGGTTTGCTTTCTTATCATTACGGTAACTTAAACATTAATGTATTCATTCTTTTGTTCACACAGGAACGAAGCAGAGTTACACAAGTTCTGCTGAAAGTGAGGAGAACACAGAGAACTCAGAGTCACCGTCCAAAACAAAACGTAAAAAAAAGAAAAAATGCTGTCTTTGTTTCGTAAATGTCAAAATACATTTACCATCATGCTTTGACTAGTTATCCTAATACTGCAGTGGCAGCCAAACAGACTGAGACTCATCGATTGATTTTAACTGTACACACTTTCACAGTACAATCCATCTCATAGTTGTTGAGATATTTCGGCCTGGACCAAAATGTTAGACCAACAATATCCGTACAGACATGCAGCTGCTGGCTTGGCCAAAGTTCTTTCACAAAGCAATGCAATAACAACTGGCATCTGACTGTGTTGACTAATCAAATACATGCCAAGGTATGTTCCTGGAAGATTACTTTATAACCTGTATCTAATGTTTACCTTGTGATTGTCACGACGGAAAATAAAATTATTTCTGCAGTTATAACTTTACAGAGTTGTAAAAGTCTGTCATTATAAACCGCTGTGCTGTTTTAGTTTCTGATCAATATTAAAAAGTGGAAACCTCAAAAGCCAGAAAATCTGACCCCAATAATCTCTCTAAATTCTAATCTCCAGCGTATTCGTTTGTGATGACCCAAAAGACCAGAAACCTTGACGTATCACTGAAATAAAGTTAACAGCATTTTAAAATATACAAATACACATGCTGGCCAAAACATGCAGGCCATAACTGTGACTCCTTGTGTCCACCAAGTTATGAGCAATAGTTACAAAGTTCCAATCCTTTTTATTCTCTCTCTGGGTTCAGTCCTCCTGTGTGTCCTCAGGATGTGGGGGGTTTGCTGTCTCCATGCCCCCTGTCAGGCCAGATGTCTCCTGTCTCGTTCTTCCTTTTCCGTTCTTCATGAACTTTTGACCAGGCATGAGAACACACATTCCTATGGCTCTTATCCTGTCATTAAATGTTCACTCCCAGAAGACATTTCCTTTCCCACAGAATACACACATGGTAAACTTTAAACACACTATATAACATATGGGTAAAATACAGTATGCATCACGGATTTTTTTCTTATACTGGACTCTGGAGATCATATTTCATCCTCTCACCTGTTGCAAATCCCCTACACAGCCTCTAGTGTTATTTTCTAACAGGTGGTTCAAACTCTATTTCATAGAGGTTCGGTTGTGTTATAGCAACAGAAAAAATATATAATGAATGACTTAATGGTAAGTTCAGTTCTATTGAAACACTATATATAGATATATACAATGCCTGACTGCTGCATTAACCATACGGTCTTCTCCACTGGCAACATTGTGGTTTCATTGCAAAACATTATTCTACACTTGTGTTCAGCACATTGATGTTTGCAGGCACCAAAAACTAAGTCTCTCCCATTGATGTCCACAGGGTGGCTGTCTTGTACCATTCAGTTTGGTGAACCAAAGAGCAATAGAAAGATTAGATTATGCCTTTATCCTGTTTGTTTAGTGTTCTCTGACCTGAAAATGCTAGTATAATTTAAATTGAATAATCACAAATAGATGCTCTTAGGATAGAAGGAAGTTCAAACAGAACACAGCAAATTTTATTTAGTTGTGGCACAAAGCTAAAACAAAGTTGCAGAAGTTACTAGGATAGATATATCCTGCCCTTTCCTCTAACTCTTTCACTGTCATTAAGTAATTTCAGTTTTTTTTTTTATAATTCTTTATTGTGTATTTCTTAAATGTGTTTGCTTTATATAAATGTGTTAGCAAAAAGTTGGCAAAAATGGTTGGCAAAAAGGATAGCATTTAAAAGATGGGTGTGATATACGTAAATATTTTAAGTTTTAAAATTGATTCCCCATAAAACAATTAATTCAAGTGGAGGTCCCAAATTGTCCCACTATATCATATACACAGGACAACATTTTGGAGAAATGTGTATACAACAATGCATATGACATCTTAATGGTTTGATACAGCCATAAGAAATGGCACTTTAAAGCTAAAATGGTTAGTCATGTATTGTATATCGTTCAAAACCCCTCTGCAATCTTTAGTAAATGTTGTGGTATTGAGTTTCTGTGAAAATGTGATTTTGATAATTAAATGAATGAATGTTTTTGAAGCATTTAAACATTACAGGGACTGTTCTAAGCAATACTCTCTCACACTTATTAGGTTTGTTTATTTTAGATTAGATTTGATCAGTATTTGTGGTGTTCTCAGTTGTATTGTAATGAAGTAATGTTATACAACTGCCTGTTTGAATCTTTGTATTCAATAAAGTTACAGAAAAAAAGAGGGTGGCGACATGTTTCTATTACATTGTGCTTGTCAAGGAAGTGGGTGCAACAGGGAAGTAGCTGACGTTTCAGGGATAGGTGTTGACGATCACTCAGGTAAAGACAGCACGGGTATACCTTTCAGTGTGTGGTGCAGTATTTAACTGAGCAAAGAAGTTTTAGTAAATAGATGACTGGTCATCCCACCTCTCCAGGAGAGATGACCAGCGGCCAAAATCCAGTCTGATGAGGCATACAGGGACATCAAAAGGTGAGAAATTCACTGGCTGCTCAGTCTTTGTATGCTTTGAAATAAGCTTTTGTGTATGTAAAAACTGAACAATGACTTTCATTAAATCTCACATTGTGAATTTGAACTATGTCAGCTGCTGTGGTAAGTATTTGTATAAAATATCAGCACTGCTTTTGGTTATTATTTATGTGTCAGAAGCTTCTGGCAGGAAATGGCTCAATGTATCAGTTGGTGAAGTAAAGGTAGAGGTAGAGTAAAACAGTATTCTGACACTTTTCAGATGTAGACATAACTGTACATTACCACATAAATGTAAGTGTAGTATCTGAACCACACATTATCTATCAGAACGGGTGGTGGCTGACAAGCACAGACGGCAGGAAATAGAAAAGCATGCAATTAAGCATTTAAAAACAAAATTTTAAATCTTTTTTAAAATTCTGTAGACACATTGATGAGAAAAATTACCTAAAACTGTTAAGTAATCCCCTTGCTTACACTTTTATAATACACTTTCTTGTTTTGTTTCTTTTTTCTTTTTTAAGATTTCATCAGGATTTGTGGCAGTCATGTTCTCAGTTGTATTGTAATAAACTAATGTTATAAAGATGCCTGTTTGAATCTTTGTATTCAATAAAGTTCAGAAAAAAATGAGGGTGCAGGCAAGTTCTCACTTGTCACGAAAGTGGTGCAATAGGGATGGGCCAAACTTTCAGGGATAGGTGTGTTGGTGATCACTAAAGTAAAGACAGCACAGGACTCAGGAGGTATAACTCTCAGAGCGTAGTGCATTGTTCATCTCAGCAAAAGTTTCAGTAAATAGATGACTGGTCAGTTAAATTTCTGTTCAGAATAACATCACACCTCTCATCTTCCAGGAGAGACGACCAGCAGCCAAAATCCAGTCTGATGAAACGTACAGGAACATCAAAAGGTGAGAAATTCACTGGCTGCTCATTCTTTTTATGCTTTGAAATAAGCTTTTGTGTAAAGTACAGGCCAAAATTTTGGACACACCTTCTCATTCAATGCGTTTCCTTTTTATTTTCATGACTATTTACATTGTAGATTCTCACTGAAGGCATCAAAACTATGAATGAACACATATGGAATTATGTACTTAACAAAAAAGTGTGAAATAACTGAAAACATGTCTTATATTTTAGATTCTTCAAAGTAGTCACCCTTTGCTTTTTTGATAACTCTGCAAACCCTTGGTGTTCTCTCAATGAGCTTCATGAGGTAGTCACCTGAAATGGTTTTACCTTCACAGGTGTGCTTTGTCAGGGTTCATTAGTGAAATTATTTCCCTTATTAATAAAAAAGCAAAGACATGTAAGACGTGTTTTCAATTATTTCACACTTTTTTGTTAAGTACAGAATTCCATATGTGTTCATTCATAGTTTTGATGCCTTCAGTGAGAATCTACAATGTAAATAGTCATGAAAATAAAAGGAAACGCATTTGAATGAGAAGGTGTGTCCAAACTTTTGGCCTGGACTGTATGTAAAAACTTACATACACAACCACAGTCTGATCTGCTGGCCACTGAGCGTTTTTTTGGGGGGGTATAAGGGCTCTTGTTCAAGGGCACCTCAGAATAAAACACCCTAAAAAAAAAGTTATTATGAAGTAAAATACAAAATAAAATACATACATTATTATAAAGTTATATGACTTATAAAGCATGATCTTCAGGTACCAGTAGAATTATGAATTACTTATTATTATGCAGGCATCATTATGTGGGAGATCATTTTTACCTGTGAGAACACTTCTTTACTTCTTTTTTAAACTCAAATGCATAGTGCAAGAGCTTCTTGTTCATTTTCTCCTGTAAAGACAATGCTTTAATTCCATTTTTTTAAGGACTATGTACTTACTGTCCTTTCATTATTTTAATCTTTTCCTCAACTGTTTAATTTTCAGTTGATCCAAAATGACAACAACAAAGCAACCCTCTCAGCCCATTGAAAAATGGACCGAGAAAGATGTCCACTTGTGGCTGATGACAGAGGTCAAAGTTCATGAGACTTGTGCAGACAAATTCTGTGAAGAGGAAGTGTCCGGAGACATTTTAGTTGAGCTTGAAAAGAAAGATATATTGGGATTAGGAATAAAACATGGTCCTGCTGTAAAAATCACATCTTATCTAGAAAGTCTGAAAAAAGGATCACAACATGAGTCACAGTTCCCGGAATATGTGGAAAACTGGACAAAGGAGCAAGTGAAGCAGTGGTTACTGCAGCATGTCAACATATATAGCAAATATGCAGAACGGCTCCATGAAGAAGATGTGTCTGGAGATTGTCTTGTTTGCTTCAACAACCAGGATTTTCTGGACTTAGAAGTCAAAGGCGGTCCTGCTGTTAAGATCCTGAAAAAACTTGGTCAATTGAAAAACAATTCAGAACCGACACTGAAACCCATCCCTGACACCAGCACAGATCAAACAGAAGCTGCAAAACCCACTCAACCTGAACTGAGTCTGGCTCAAGCCACAGCAACTAAACAACCAGAATCACAAAAGAAAACTGAATCAAAAACAGATGAACTGGTGGAAAAAGACTTTGAAAAGTCTCAGGTCCCATTTAAGAAAGCTTCAGAGAAGGAGGAAATTCATCAGCCAAAGCCAAAGGACTGTGGGGCCAGGAGAAAAGAAACCACCAGGGTAAAGTTTTCTATTATTTTTTCTATTAACTTTATACTTATTAAAGTAAAAAGAAAGGGACTTATCAGCACAATGTACTTAAATCTACTTAACATCTGTTCAAGGTGGATATTTAAACTCTAATATGATTCTGGATAGCTTAATGAATAATAATTCATCATATTTTAATTGTAGAATCTGTATCAACAACATTCTTTGTCAGGTAAATGTACTACTACAATGTTATGAAGTAGAAGTACAAAGTACGTCGGTAGTATATAGTTAATGTGCATATTAAGTGCTTTGAGGGCCTTCTATTATTATTATTAATAATCATTATCATTATTATTATCGTTATTTTGGGGCACAATGGTTCTGGAGAAAGCTGCAAGCAGAAATACCACAGACCAAGCAGTCAGCCCATTCCAAACAGGCACATTTTGAACTGGCACTAGTTTGAAATAACATCACAAGACAAAAACTAAGTTTTTGTGCATTATTAAAACACATAAAGGTATAAACCCTCAGGATTTTACCAGATGTAGACAGCAATTCCTATGTATACTTTACACTAAATAATTTACATCTGTTTCCTCCTGCAGACCACAGTTCTACCAGACATACCCAAGATCACTGTGGAGATCCAGAAAACCCTTGACAACCTTTTAAAAGACGACCTAAAAAGATTTCATTTCCATGAATACACTAAATCCACAAATAATATGATTCCAAAAGGTAAACTGGAGGGCAAGGACACCATGGACACCGCGAAATTAATGACTGAACACTATGGAGAGAAGGAGGCTTTACGAGTCACAATAGACATTCTACGAAATATCGATCAGCGTGAACTTGCTCTTCAGCTGGAAAACAGGATGGGTAAGACAACCAATGTAAAAATATATTCAAATTCAAGTTGCATCAGCATGGCCTAAACATTATTTTTTGCAGTTAGTATTTTTCTAATAATCTGCATTATTTTGTTTTCTGTAGTAAGTTTGCTGACACATGCTGACTCACATTTTATTAAATGTTTGAAATTACTGTCAACAAATCCCAAAACCAGCTAATGAATTGATCTTAGAAACAATAATTACCTAATTAATCAAAGCCTATATCTTCTACCTATGTTTATTACCATGGACACTAGTTTATTTTGAGTCAATCCCACACACACCTTCCTGCTGCCCAAATACTCACAAAAGCATCAAATGTGGATTAATCTACTGCTAAAAATAGTCCCCAGCAAATGCACAATTTCATCCTCTTTTTTGATCAAAACTACAGCAACCAGCTGTTTTAGGATATTACTAAAACAAAACCAAAAAACTATTATATATTTGTAAGGGTGTTTTTTTTCTTTAGTAGGAAACCAATAGGGTTGAAATTGAGTACAGGGTGGGAAAGTCAGAAGTAATGAGAGACAGACTAACATATTGGTTTTCCTTTTCATAGGGTTTGCTGACAATACCAACATTTAGAACAACACCAGCCTTAACCTAAAATGTGTTTTCTTTTACTTAATAATGCATTTATTGTACTATTCATACAGGTCAACTGGAGCAGTGGTGTCTCTCAAAAGAAGTGAGAAAGAAAGAAGCAAACCAGGGAGACAAACTAAAGAATTTGTTAACTTGTGGTGGGAACTCACTGGACAACTATAGCAGATTTGTTGTTGTTGTGAACAAAAGCAGTCCAGAACAATTGCAGTATCTCCAGTTTTTGAATAAGCTGAAACTGTTTTGTGTGTTAGACTTTGACCCCAGCTCTGTTGCTCCAGGTGGACTGTGTCATTCCTACAGTGAGTCAAGGGTGGCCAATAAGCACACCCCATCACAATATCAAGGACAGACTGACTCAGTGATTAAGAGCCTTTACCTCTACAAACAGACCAGCTGGGTCTTCTGCAATGGCAGAAATGACCTTGACAGTGACTCAGACAAGGAGTTAGACTTTAACAACTGGCTGACGACATCTTGCAAAGATGTAGATAAATTGGTTTCATTTATTTGCAACCCTGAGGTTCTTCCCACTGGAAGATGCCTCATCATATTCCTCCTACTTTCACCTGTGGACACTGAGAAAGACCCAATCGTTGAGATCTACAGGGCCTTTATTAAAGAGATTAAAAAGGAAAGCATCGTCACTATTTGTGGACCTCAGAGCAAGTATGAAAAATGGAGGGAGATAATACAAGAAATGTATGGCTCCGACATCGACCCACGATCTATATATGAGCTGACCCTCAGCGAGGTAAATGGAACAGTAATGGCACTGGGACCATTCAATCAACCATCTGGAAGGCTGCTCCCCTCTTCTGACTCCAGTTCTGTTGTTCTAAAGCAGAAGGATGAAGACTTATTGACAGCTCTAGATATTTTATGTCTAAATCAGTGTGAAAACATTTATGAAGAAAACAGTCCAGAGTTTAATGACTTCAGAATCAAAGTTGAGGAAGAATTCTACAGAGGAGGCAAAGTCACATGGTGGAACTTCTACTTCTGTGACAAAGACAAAGACAAGCCATTTGTCAAGCGGGACAAGTATGAAAATGTGAAGAAGATGATTACGTCTCAGTTGAGAGCTTCAAAAGACATGTGCATTCTGTTCAATCTGTTTCACCACCCCGGCTGTGGTGGTAGCACCTTAGCAATGCATTTGATGTGGGATCTTCGTGAGGAGTCCAGATGTGCCGTGTTGAAAGACAATGCACATCCAAAAGCAGACGTTGCCAATCAAGTTGTTAAACTCATGAATCTTGAAAGCGATAGACCTTCTCCTGTTTTGCTGTTAGTTGATGACTCAAAGGAAACAGAGAATCATTATGAACTTGTAAGCAGCATCCGTCAAGCTGTAGAAGATAACTGTAACATAAATGTGGATGACGAAAAAAATTGCAAAGTCATCATCCTCAACTGTGTTCGTTCCAATAGCCCAAAGGAGCAATACAAACGACACAATCCAAGTCAATTCATTACTGCTTCATTGACTAAAGAAGAACAAAATCATTTTGAGAAAAAACTCAAAGAGCTGAAAGAAACTCATGAAAAACCTGAAAACTTTTACAGCTTCATGATCATGAAGAGCAATTTTGACAAAAAGTACATTGATGATCTTGCCCGTAACACATTGGAGAATTTTGATTTCAGTTCAAAGGAAGGCCGACTGTTTGCCTTTCTAGCGTTACTGAACACCTATGTGGCAGAATCTGAAATCTCTCTCTCACTCTCTGAAGATTTTTTGGGCATGAAAGTGATTCACTGGAAAGAGGATAGTGTAATGGACAGAATGAAGCGATATTCAAACACTCTCATCATAGACAAAGTTGAAGAATGGGGAGGATACAAAGGGATCCGAATCCTTCATCACTCCATAGCATCTGCATGCCTGGAAGAGTTGGAGAGAAGCTGCTTTTTAAAAGTAAGTGATATCACTATGGAGATTCTTCACTGTGATCTGTTCTTCAATGTTGGAGTTGCCAAACACAGAGACTCAATTCAAAAAATGTTGATTGAAAGGCAGCGGAAGAAAGATGGAGTAGAGAGAGAACTATTTTCTCCTCTCATTGATAAAATCCACAACCAGGAAGGGAGACAAACTGTCCAAAAAATCTTTTTGAAAGCATCATCCAGGTTTGAAAAAAGTGCATCTATTCCTCAGGCACTGGCGAGATATTTGTACATCAAAGAAAGTGAATTCCCAGAGGCTGGAAAATGGGCCGAATATGCCAAGAAAATTAAAGAAAATACATGCACATTGGACACAATTGGGCAGATTCACAAAAGCAATTTAACATCCAACAACAACAGAGAAAAGCAAGAGACATCACGCAATCCAGAAGACTTAAACACAAACATTAAAATAGCGGATAATGCTATCAGAGCGTTTAAAAGGGCTCAAGAGTTGGCAAATACAGAGGATGAACCTGAGGAGGAAGTTGCTGATGACGCATCAGATGACTACCAAAGAAAGTCATTAGTCTATGGCTATGTGGGTGTGCTGGAAATTGCTTTTCTGGTATTTGACATATTGAGCAGATTGCCATTCTTTGAGGGAAATGATCCGATGAGGAAGAAGTACTTCCAGAGTTTCCTTCAAAAGATAATCCCAATCACCAGCGTGCATAAAGAAGAGAATGAGATCAACAACAGATACGTGGAGATCATCAATGAGCATGAACCGTTTCTGCTCAGTTTGAAAACTGAAGTAAAAGAAACATTTGACCTTATTAACCGTTACTTCACGTATACAAAAGGGAACAATTCAGAATATGATTCAAAGAATCGTTGGGCCGTTTGTGGTCTTTTTAAAAAGTATGTAACTCTTTTTTGCACTGCACCAGAGGAAATGAAAAAAGAACGACAAAACAATCCTAATCTCAATTTGGAAATCGACATTCATGAAAAAAGATTGTTTCTTGAAGGTAAACAAGCAGATACATTTGCAGGGATTCTTCAGCATTTGGACAAACCTGCAGAAGAGATTGAGAGGATAACAGAATGCTATGCATTTTTACAAAAACAACAATTTGTCAACAAAAAACAAAAGACGAAGGAAACAATCAATTACATTTTGTCAAACATAGTTCTTTACCTTTTGAAACCAAAATCTAAACATGTCAAAAGTTACAGCCAACTCTCTGATCTACTTTTGAAAACACTGCAAGACATAGGACTTCGGTATCCTTTCCCAGACCCGTACTACCTGGCTCTGCTGTTACTCTGGCCAAGTCCAACTGAGAAAAACACAGATATTGGGACCTATGTGACTGCAATTCGAAACTCATCCCGCAAACATCTGGCAAAACATTGTGGAAAAAGAAGCACAATTGCCCACTTCTACTTAGGAAAAGGAGATGGACTTAATAGGTTTGTTTCTAAACGTAAATTGGATTGGACATTTAAAATTCCTCGTGATGTCTTGGCACAACTTTGGTGGAATGGCGACATATTTAAAGAACAGCAAATCACAAGCCGCCTTCATCGAGTCACTGGAATCACTGAGGAAGGACAGGTGTTTGCCAATTATGGCACACTGAAAATCCCTGTTCGTCCTGCTCTTATTGGTGGAATACGACATGGTTTCAGTAGAGAAAAGGTTTCTTTCTACCTTGGTTTTGCGATTAATGGACTCTTGGCATATGACATCCAGTATGAAAACTAGGGTAGTTGATTGGACACAAAAGTGCAACACAAGCACTGAGACATAAACTGTACAGCGTGAAAATACAGTAGGTGTGGTATCCAGTGACTCACTGTGATGGAATTTCAAACACACCTCATAAAAACATAATCAAACAATAAGTAAGACAGACTGCAGGGTCAAAGTCCAATGCTGTAGGTCTAGCTGTATGTGTTTGTTTTTATATTCTTTTTATGCCATTTAATCTTTTATAAAAAATGTGTCATCCACTTTAAGGAGTTTTTGTTTTTTGATTTTGTTGTCAGATGTGGCAAACTTGGCAAACTTTCTCCTATTCATTTATCTGCAAGTGCAAATATAATATATTAATTGAGTGTATACACAAGCACTGACGCATGAACTGTACAAAGTGAAAAAACAGGCGTGGCAGCAGCTGTGATGGACAAACACACCTCATAAAAACAAATGACATGTAAGACAGATTGTAGGGTAAAAGTCCAATGCTGTAGGTCTAGCTGTATGTTTTTATATTCTTTTTATGCCATTTAATCTTTTATAAACATTTGTTATCCAATTTAAGGAGTTTTTGTTTTTTGATTTTGTTGTCGGATGTGGCAAACTCGCCAAACTTTCTCCTATTCATTTATCTGCAAGTGCTAATATAATATATTAGTTAAGTGTATACACAAGCACTGACGCATGAACTGTACAAAGTGAAAAAATAGATGTGGCAGCCACTGTGATGGAAAAACACACCTCACAAAAACAAATGCCATGTAAGACAGATTGTAGAGTTGAATGCCAATCATGTAGCACTAGCTGTTTGTCATTATGGTATTTTGTCTTCATAGGCTTATTTATTTTCATTTTGTTTGCACTTTATATTGTGACTGTATTTTTGAAAGTGCATTGTTTTATTCTTCATGTTTGCATTTTGTTTGACTTTACATTTACATTATTAAAATACATTTACATTATTAAACATGTTGTCTTATGATTGCTAGGTCTATTTATGTGGGACTTTAGTTCATATTTTTTTTGCATTGTAGATTTTAATTTTGGCACAATGTTTTTCCAATTTCCAATTTTGTTCACACAGATTTTTTGTTAATACTTGATACTGTGATTGTGTTTTGGAATGTGCAATGTTTTCTTTTGTATGTGGCTGACTTTTGGAGCTACACTTTCTTTTTGATGACTTATTCGGTTGAAAACCATCAATCTAGCACTTTTTATATGATTTGTTTTTGTCTTGACAATAACATACTATAACATTTGTTGATTAGTAGGTCTATTAACCCATCTGCCTGGTCAGAGCCAGAACCTTACTTTATATTGTGTTGTATTTTATGTAGATTTTAACTTTGGCATAATATTTTGTCCACACAGGTTTTGTTATTTTTAGTTTGTTGGTAATTCATAGTGTGATTGTTTTTTGAATGTGCATCATTTTATTATGTATGTTGCTTACTGTTGGAGCTACACTTTCTTTTGTTAAGACTTTAAGAATATAGCTTGGAAGCTTTATGTATATTACATTTGTGTGTACCCATTGTGTTGTGATTGGTAGGTCTATTATCTGTTAATTGTTTGTGTGTGGCCACTCATACTTCATGCCATTAATTGGTGCCCAACTTGGGCCACCCCAGTAATAAAAAAAGTCTGGACATGCCACTGAAATATACATATTCCTAAAAAACATTACTATGCAATAAACAAAAAACCCATAATGGGTTCTGTCTTAATTGTTGTTATTGTTTTGTATCATTGTAACTTTGACTCTGTAGAAATCTGAATTAAAAAATATGTTCTTAAATCAATTTTACAAATTACAGGCCTTAAAATGATCTTGAATGAAGTTGTTAAGGGCTTTTAACAAACATTGTATCTGCTGCCTGTATCACCAATAGCCAACAGAATGCTTAAATTAACTGTTTTTAATGTTTCATGTAAAGCACTTTGAATTGCCTTGTTGCTGAAATGTGCTACACAAATAAAGCTGCCTTGCCTTGCCTTGCCTTAATTGCTTTATCTAGATGTGTATCATTATGCTTTCATGCTACTGGTTTAGTGTGATATGACACAACATTTTGTCTTGTCATAGTAGGAAAAGCCTGTTACTTTTACCACTAATGAAGGTGCTGTTGTGTTCAAGTGTTCCAGTGAGAGTGACAGTGAGCCAGCATGCACAATACCAGGACCCTGAAATCAAAGCAGAGGAATGCAATTCAGCCATCATTAATGACATTATTTAGACCTGTTCTTTCCTACTGTGACAAGTCAAAATGGATTCAGTGAAAAAGGTCTTTTACAAGTATAAATGGCTAAGTTGCTGTGGTGGCATGTTTAAACAAGGGGGGTGCTTTATTTGGGTGTTTTCCTGCAAATAGCTCTCAGGTAGAGGGGAATACTGGAAAATATTTTTTAGGGATGTACACATGTTGTCTTGCCCGAACCTCATTAATTTTAATTTCTTATATACTAAGTTTATGGGGATAGCCACGGCTAAATAATATCAACAATATTATAAAGCTAAACATGAGAGATATTCCTAGCAAGGGGGGATTTGTGGAGTTTTAATATTTTTTGTTTATATGAATTACATCAGAACATTTGAACTCATTTTGTACATGTACTGCTGCTACACTTGTCTACATTCACTGCTTATTTGACTTATTTTAAAGACAAATTACATGGATTGATTTCAACTTCAAAAAGGTATTGCATGTATACACATCTGTATTTGAATTCAGTGCAGCACATCGGCACAATGACTATTATCCTATTACTTATCCTATTATCCCCATACTTATTATTCTTCATCTTCCGCCACATTTCCGTCCCTGTACCAGTCACGGAGCGTTGCCAACACATGTGCATGAAATACATCAAAACATGTGTAATGATCGGGAATGGTGTGCTATGATTTTTCTAAGAGATTTGCAGCGTGGTTTTCATGAAATCGACAAAAAAGTACGCAAAATTTCCCCTAGACTTTAATGGAAAATTGCTTAACATAGCTCAAAACCACCCCTCTTTGGGGCCATACCGATTCGCCATACTTTAATGTAGAAAAATAATTGAAAGTTAAAACAGAAGACAAGAATTTGGCCTTTAATGGGCTGAATGGGCATTCTGATATCAAGCACTTTACAGTTTCTACCAAATCACAGTTTATGTCTTGTCCAATTTTCAGACTGTTTCAGATTTTCCAATGTGTGTGTATGGGGACAGATTGTTGAGAGCCAGAGGTGAGGACAGAGGGTGAAAGTGCAGTATGATTCTCCAAAACATTTCCAAAGAAATTGCTCTCTCCCCCACAGTTTTCACTCTTCATACATCATGGTTGGTCAAAATGTAGGAAAATTTGTGCCGGTCGTAATTACATTACATGTCATTTAGCTGATGCTATTATCCAAAGCAACTTACAGTTGCTACGTATGTCAGAGGCCGCACACCACTGGATCAATTATGGGTTAAGTGTCTTGCTCAGAGACACATTGGTTGATGTATTGCAGGGGGAATTGAACCCAGATCTCCCACACCAAAGGAATGCGTCATATCCACTGCGCCATCACCACCATCCACGTAACTATGGAATCCACCGGACTTAAAGTTTTTGCTCTGTTCATACCAACTGCTGATAGAAACAATGAAAAGAAATATCTGGAAGGACGCAGATGGTTCCCTTTTTCTTTACCTGCTCTGTTTCGCATATATTTGACACCACAAACATACAAACCACATCAATGTGTTCGCCAGTCTTTTATCTCTCTGGTGATGATATTATTTCATGTGAATACTAGTTTACTAGATGAGTTACTTAGTATTTGAAATAATGCTGTAATGCAGGAAGTGTTCATTTAGTTTCCATGCTTTTTGTGTTTCCACTACTATGCAACTATGTTAGTGAGTAAATCTACTGAAATGGCCAACACACCATAACAGAGGAGTGTGATGTGTAAGGTGAGAATGCAGAGGTTTAGTCACATAAGTAATGGCCGTGTAAAAACAATGGGTATCTGTATATTCTTGCCAAGCCCAAACAAGTACAGAATGCATCAATATATTGTCGGGAAGGGTCATCCCTTTTTTCCACTTCATATTGGAGGGTCATCCAAAATGTATTGCAGGTGAAGAGAGGGTCAGGTCTATTTTGATTAAAGATCCCAAAACTCCTCCGGTGGCCCCTGAAATAAATAACGAAAAGTCCCTTAGACATGAAGAGTTGGATTGGTTAGTGTCGGGGTAAATATCAGGGTAAGCCAATCAGAGCCAAAGTAAGGCAGAGTAGGGCGGGACATGCCTTCACTATCCTAGGAAATGTAAATTCACTTCCTGCAGTGATAAGAAGTATGGTTTTTGTATAAATACAAAAATCATATATTCATCATTTCAAGACAAAAACTTTGTAGTTGTATTCAGATATTGTACTAACAGTGTATAAATACTCTGTTAAAGTATAAGTCCTGCATTGAATGTGTTCCTTCAGTAAAAGTATGTAAGTATAATCAGTAAAATATAGTTAGAAAACCAAAAGCTAAGTATGTCCCAATGCTGTCCATTAGGTGGCTGTCTTGTACCATTCAGTTGTTTGGTGACCAAAAAAGGAATAAGAAGATAAGATCATTGTATTTTGGTATATACCTGGAAAGACAAAATACAGTAATGTTAAAATGTTACTTTTATTGTCTCAACTAAACCTTGCTATTTCACCTAGCTTGCTAACTCAGATGCTTGTATTAGTAAATTATCAACTCAATACCAGGAAAACAGTGTGTATAAAACCTACATATGAATGAATTGCAAAAATAAAAACCATTATAAAAATAATGCTTCATACAATGTTTAAAAAGTTGATAAAACCAAATATTGTTTAAATTGTAAAGAGTTAATCATTGGATTTTGTTAGTCACATAAAGTAGCGTTGAGTTTGTTTTCAACACAGGCCACAGGTTTTGTTTTGTGTTTGTATTTTTGTTTTGTATTGTCTTGTTGTCCGGCTGTCTTATGTGGTGTTTTTCTGTCTGTTAAAAAGGAAAATATTAATAAAAAATGTATTAAAAAAAAACTTTCTTCTTTTAACATTAGTCAAACTCTCATAAACACGGAGCGACTGTTGTGCACTTAAGAAGCCAACAATATAATCATGTTTGTTTATCATTGTTGTTCTCACTGTATTTAAGTTGGTTTGACTTAATATCAGGATTAACTAAATCAATAAATGAGTCTAAACAGTCTTGCAGAAGGAAAATTTGTGATTCCTCGGATGGTGAAGGCATGACCCGCCCAATCCCTGTCTCTGATTGACTAGTAGTTGTTCCCTTCATTGGTTGGATTGGTTACATTGAAGCATGAAGAGTTGGATTGGTTAGATTTAAGCATGATGAGTTGGATTGGTTAGGGTTAGGGTACGAATACCAGGGTAAGCCAATCAGAGGCAGAGTAAGGCAGAGTAGGGCGGGACATGCCTTCGCCATCCTAGGACGCAAATTGACTTCCT